>CM029132.1:16651462-16953962 GCA_016859345.1 Istiophorus platypterus | reverse complement strand
AAATTTTGTTGGTTTTCTAGTGAGTTATTTCAGCCGTTGCAGACTGACCTAGTTTGGATTGTGTCAGCCTGAACTCTAGATTTAGATTCTCCTTCCAGTCACCAATAATGGAAGATGAGACGAATGAAATCAATGCAGTTTCCCACTTTTTCCACTCTAAAGCATGTGGATCATCTTTATGTTGCTTGGCATCGTACACTTCTTTGGCCGTTTATCAGGGCCACCTCATTAAAACTAATACAGTCTAATACAAAACTCCTAAAATTATCTTCTATTCATCAAAGTCATATGTTCAATTTTTGTTGAGACTGTTTTTAAAAGGTTTTGATTCATCTGTATGATTATTTTGGAGGCTGAAGTTTGTGCTGTTGATTGTTTCTGTTATTTAGCCTACCTCTTATTGATATAAATTGGATGGACAAAATAATAATAGTGTTAAAAAGGAAAAGATTGAAGCACTCAAAAAGACTATGATATATACTTAATAAATACTAAATACTTTCATCAGGGATGAACAAAGTAATGTTAGTCTTAGGTCAGGCTTAATCTATAAGAGAGAATAATGAGCGTGATGTATTCATACCTGCACTGGCAATCAGCTCCTTGGCTCGGCTGTGGAGCAAGAAAACAACCATGTGAGATAAATATGTGAAACCATTTCATACAAATTAGTATCCACCATTCCCTGACCTCAGAATCAGATAGTATGTATCTGTCCGGGTCTTCATGGGAATGGAATTTTATTATTATTCATAGGCGCCATCAGTGTTCCAGCAAGTGTTCTTTGATGAGATATGTGAGGCTGCAGCAGCCATAGGAAAAAGTGAGCAGCGTGATTGTGTGGTGACAGCTGTGAGTGATGGCACTGTGGCTCACTTTTCCAGGCTGGGGGAGCGGGTAAGGAGGTTGGCCGAGGATGCCGCCTTCTTATCCAGACGTTTCCTCTGCCTCTCGGGGTTCCCCAGTTTCTCACTGTTCCTACGAACCCTAGAATGCCACAGGAAAAGAATTGGCTTCAGCTTCCAGGACTAAACACTCACTGTATGGCAACATACAGAATCTAGATCCCAGATGGATGCAATTATCCCACTGCTTATGAATGAAAAAATTCTTTCAACTACCAGTGTGACTATGTTTGGAATCTTTTATCGATTTCATTCCCATATTTTGAAAAGATAATTCTGGTTTACAAGAACTTGGGTTTTAGTTTCATAATTTTGACCATCAGTTAAATAACTTGCTAAGGCTTAATCCCTTTAGTTACCTCTGCTATGCCAGTCAAGCTTTCTAATCTAGAACTGCACATACCCAGTTTATACTTATAAAGGTATAAGATTTACCATTGAAATTTGTGGTACTTTTTGTAAACACAGTTACGAGTTCTTGATCACAACTACGTTAATTTTGGCAGGTGAAATGACAACCGTTGCTGGCAGATTTTATCAGCTATAGCTAGTTAAGTAATTGACATTGTTCTTAAATCTAATCAGCCCTATTACAGAACACCATAATAACAAAGGATACACTATTCAGATATTTACTATAGAGAAACATTGTATGTTGCTTGGATAAGGTTAGTCTTTTGCTTTATTGTAAGTATTTTCAAATAATATAGTTTATGTTTATGTGAGAAAATGGTCTGAGGACAAAAAAATGAGGACAAATCAACATTTCAGGCAAACATCGCCAAAACCCATTAAAGAGGCAGATACAGCTGTAAACGCTACCCGAAACGCTGACACAGTAGATATTTCAGTCCTAAACAGAGCTTTTTCTCTCGTAACCTTTAACATGTAGTTAACTAACGATATGCTGACTCTTGAACTTGGCAATGAGCTTAAGGTGCTAATGTAACGCTAGTAGTTTACTGTAGACCCTCATCCCTCTACAGCTTCAGCAAGTGGAGAATTCCATAGATTGAGAGATCAGCTCTGCCTCGGTACAGTTGCTAAATTATGATAAACAGTAGCTTTTGGGGTTACAAGTTTAGCAAATGTTCAGTTGTTGATAATCTGGCAACCTTTCTGCAATGAAGTTTAGCAGGGCAAGTAATTAGAGCAGTCAAGTGATCAGACAAGGTTGTAAATATGATGACAGTTCACATAGATTATCTAAATCACTATTTAGAGGTAAACCTGATAGTGAGTACTTCTTAAGTTTTGCCAATAATCTCTCATTGCACAAGTAGACCGTGTGACCACAACTATGGTGAACACACTAAGCAAAAGTTTAAGCAAAACTTTATCTGCCTTAACCTGTTTTTTTTATAACATGACTGATCATGTTTCTTGCCCTTTCAAACTTCCGTTTAGCTGTGTCACTATTTTCCAAGATCTAGGCGATGAGCATGGTAAGTAAAATGTTATTATTAACAAAAATACAAACAAAAATTACAAAAATTTAACCCTAAATAGTAATTAAGTGGGATTACCCTTTATCCCCTTGCTCAAAACTAATATTTAATTCAATATTGGGCCTCAACCAAAATCCTAATCCTAAATGGCAACTTGGAGAAAGGAATGGATGAAATGATCAAATTTTCTGTGTTCATGCTGACAGTCTCATAAGGAATTCAGCTAGACTAAATGAAAAAGAAAAACACATAGCTATAAACCATAATTAACCAGTTATTGTCTCTTAAGATTTCTTTTGATATACCCCATTTCCTGTGACAGGCCAATGTACCTGGAGCATCATCAGAAGAACTGTCACAGGACTAAAAAAGCTTTTACGTCTACCTCTGCCTCGGATCTAGGAAATGAAATGCCTTGCAACCAGCCCCTCTGCCTAAATCACTGTACTATCAATCTTTAAATAACATGCTGAATGTAAAGGTGTAGTAGGATCAACATGCTGGCCTAACTTTCCCAGTACCTCAGGTTTCCATAGAGGGGCATGACAGAGCTTAGCTGAGGGGCTAGAACATATGTTATTCATTTCGTATAAAAACCCTTTTACAAACTACAAGAAGGAAGTAGCCCAAAAGAATACCTGCATGCATGAGCAAATGCACAAGTAAACAAAAGCAGCAGTGCTCCAGCACTGTAGTTGCTAATCACTATTATATATGAAATCACTTGAAGAGTTTACAGTAGAAAAAAAATCAGTGCATGCAAGAAACCCTTGATATATATTTGAGGAGAAAAATGCTAAAGGACTGATTAAAAGGTTGTAAAAAAACTTTTTTTTTTTTTAATTTGTGTGATTATACAAAGCCCAGTTGAATGGCAGATCCTCCATGGCAATGTATCAACTGTACATCTGCATCATCTTACAGAACCGTCAACATTTATACTTTGAGGATGGAGTGAAGTTGTAACGTGGAGGACCACTTTTGAGTTTACTTTGATGGATATTAACTCTGACGTATGCTGTTTGGAAAGATATACCATTTCAAAACATTTCTGTCCTTGAAAGGTTGTGTAACCCTAAATTTTTTGTATATTATGATGTGTTCAATTGCCCTCACATCAAAATTTCCATTGGGCTCAAATCTTTGTCTGCCATGATGCTAATCTTGTATGTGTTACTCAGTGTGGACAAGTGCCACAATTATGTTGCACCACAGCTTTTATGTTTCCCCAGGACCCTGTTCAAACACACGGAAAAGAGAGCACATGGAGGCTAGAGAAAACGTGATGACTGCATGTCACCCACCTCAGGTTTCTTTCTCTAACATGGCATGATCACACCCTGGCAACATGAGGCTGACTGTTTCATAATGGGATCTGCAGCACAACTGGGGTTTGCAGTCACACAATTTAGAATGAGAGAAAGAGTTGATTCATTAGAGAAAAGCCATGCAGTTCAATCACTAGATAGAAGATGATTATGGTGACAGCAGTGGTAAGCTGAGATCACGCACAGAGGCGTCTTCTGTACTTCCTGGATGGGGGCCAGGGGTCCGCAGCGGGAGCTGTGGTTCTGGTCTAAGGTTCTGACCGAGGATGAGGCCGAGCCAGTCTCCTCTGGGGAGCAGCTTCCATGCTGGAAATCCTCCCGTTGGATGCCTCTGATTGTTGTGGGCTGTATAGGCTCCTCCACTGATGATGTCCAACTCAGCTCCTTTTCTTGTTCCCCTCCTCCTTCTTCATCTTCCTCTTGCTCCTCATCCTCCTCTTCCATACCAGGGACTCGGTGGAGCTTAGCCCGGGTCCCCTCAACAGGCTGCCCTGGAGGGAGGGCGTCCTCGAGGTTCAGGCTCTGGATGCATCTGGGAAGAGGGACCCTACCTTCCCCAGCATCCTGCACTGAGAGGATTGGATCAGTCTGGGTTGACCTATCCAGTGCTGCTGGTCTGGGTCTGGGCTCTGTGGACATTGGGCTTCCTATGTGGCCATTTGCATTGGTCACAATGCTGTCTGACAGTTGGCTAGAGATAGTTCAAAGGTTGAGATCAACACAGAACAGTCATATAGGCAAATTACATAGACATCACATGAACACAACACAGCATGCCTATGTATGGGCCCGGTCATGCCTCTACTGTAGCAAGCAAGATAACTATAAATCAAGTAAAATGAGATGATTCTGGCCCTTCATACTCCTGTCCTTCTAAGCCTTGGGCGTGTAGGTCCAGTACCTGGTAGCAGGGTGACGGACCCCATCGACGGCTGAGCTGGTGGACAGTTTTCTGCTGCTGGTGCAACCATCTGAGCAGCACACTTGATTCAGCACCCGTGCAGCACCTGGGTTCACTGGGGGTGGGGGGGGTGATTATTGGTTATTCTGGAGTGATACAATACTCTGTATGTCTGTTCCATGAACAGAGGGTAAGGATTGCAGTGTGTACCATCTAAGAGAGGATCTCTTTTAAGATTTTTGGGTACAGGTACCAATACAATATCTAAATTTTGCCAAAATTTTATTTTATTATTTGATTAACTCTTTGTTCAATGAAATGAGACTGACAAAGGTCTAAACTCTACAAGTTGGGAATAACTCTTAATGTTTCTCAAACTTTGATAAACTGCAGATGGCTGTGACTTATGTTTACCAGTGATCAGTACTGAGGGACTGCTTAAAGAAACACTGTGTTGACAAAACGGAAAAAAGTGCCTTGTGATAGTATATGAACATACCAACACATTATCAGGTGGGAATGCTTAAAGCTAAAAACAAAGAATGCCCACACACTGAATCAATGCTCATAAAAAGGTGATTTATTTACCAAATTACAGCATTTTGACTTTACGTATTATTTGGGTAATATTTTGCCATGTGAGGGTCCCAATATATTCCTCTAAATTAGGGGAGTAGTTAGACTTCTATAGACTTTGGGCAAGGTAATGTATACAGTAAATATCAGGTCCCTGCAGATGCTCATCCTTCAGAAAATCTAGTTGGTTCTTATCAAACTTAGTTACTGAAATAATACAATAATTTGTCATGTATTTGTCTGATGGTATTCCTCCTGGTGAAACAATATGTAGTCTACTATGATAGTTATATTTATTAGCTACATTACTATATTCAAATTGTATCACTTAATTTGTGCTTTTTTGTTTTGTAAATACTGTATATAACTGTGTGGCCTGAACTGATGTGAACGGCTCAATGGGGACCCACACCTGAGTTGTGGGAAAGCCTATATGTGAACCTCTTAGACACATGCTGAATATTCTTAAAAGCAAAAAAGAGTGAAAGATACAATATTGTGTACACAATGGTCTTTGCATACGTAATCAGTTGTGCAAAAAGCCACATGGACAAAATTGGGCAATGTTAGACTATTAGAGTACCATCAGGCTGCAGAGTTGATGGAGCAGGTTGAAGATCACCTACCTGCGATGAGTTGCTGTTTCAGTAATGGCAGGAGCTGATCATGGAGGCGGATCCTGCGCAGGGCATCAGCCAGTGAGGATTTCAGCAGCGTGATTTCATCTTCCTGTGCCTGCAGACGCACCTCCATCATGGATGCTCTGTCTGGGAACTCAGCACTGCTGTCTGCCGATACATCATCTAAAAAGAGGTCAGAGATGTGTTTAAAAATAAGGCTCAGAGAAGCAGGTTTTGTTGTGACAAGTCTGGCTTGAGTGAGCCTGACAAACTGAACCTGCATTAATGTGTTTCATTAGATTAATCCATTATCCATTTCTATGAGATCTACTCATTGTTGACTTTAAAACACAGGCTTGAGACATCCAGCAATAATCAAAACAATTCACAATAAAGAAAATGGATATGTTAAGAAAAAAAGAGTAAACTTCAGTGTTCTCAGTAAAATTGGAAAACATATTAAACATATAATATGAAAATAATAAAATATCAAAGCAGAAATGGACAATGCCATAAAAAAAGCCAAGAACTTTTAGCAACATTTTGTAGATAAGCAGTAGGCTGAGACAAACAAAGGAAGAAATTAATTTTGCTGATGAAGTCCTCTGTTACCTCAGCATTTGGCTCAAGTCATATGAGCAATGTAAGTTTTCTTTTTTCTTCTATTTTAGTTATTTTCATATTTTCATTTCTGACACACTGAATTACAGTTAAATCAAAAATATTTTTTCTATTTGCTCAGATTCAGCCAAATGCTGTAGAACTAATAGGACAGTGCTTCAAAGTACGAATGGATAAATGGCCTGAAACATAATGCGAAAGCAACCCAAGAGCTTCTCAAGGCAAAGAACTGTAATATTCTTCCATGCCTAGGTTAGCACTCTGGGCCAGGTTTTCACTAAGGATATCTATGCTTTGCTCTGTTCAGCATCCCATCAACCCTGACCAGTCTCCTTTTCCCTGCCGAAAAAAAAAAATGGAAAAACATCCACATGGCATCAAACCCCCCCAATGCTACCCTGTTGGGATGGTATTGGGCAGGTGATGAGCAGTGATTGCCACTTATAATTGAGGCCAAACAGTTCAATCCCAGTTTCATCAGACCAGAGAATGTTGTTACTCACAGTCCGAGAGTCCTTTGGGTGCCTTTTTCTGTGTCTCTCACTGAGGAGACGTTTCTGTCTGGCCACTGTGCATAAAGTCCAGATCAGTGGTTTACTGCAGTGATGTTTATCTTTTTCGAAGCTTCTCCCATCTCCACACAGGATCCCTGCAGCTCAGCCACCATCAGGGTTTTTGGTCACCTCTCCTACCAAGGTCCTTCTCCTCTGATTGCTGTTTCGCCAGGCAGCTCTAGGAAGAGTCCTGGTTGTTCCAAAGTTCTTCCAATGAAGAATTATGGAGGCCACTGTACTCTTGGGAACCTTCATGCAGCAGAACATTTGTAGCCTTCCCCTGATGTGAGCCCTGACACGATCCTGTCTCTGAGCTCCACAGGCAGCTCCTTCAATCTCATGGCTTAATTTTGCTCCGAAATACATTGTCCCCCGTGAGACCTTAAATAGACAGGTGTGTGTCTTTCCAACTAGAGGAAAATTCCAAGAAAACCATGTTTCAGTCTGGCTGGTAGATTATAGAATTGGCCCTCTATATACTCTCCAGTACAGCCAGTTAGTAAATATTGTAACACACTTGGAAGAATATAGACACTTCACAATCAAGGTAAAAACAGAAATCTGTCCTCACTTAATTCAATGTGAATTCAGTATAAACAATACAGTTGTCAGTATTTTTTAACTGTTTTTTTTTTTTTTAACATTGTTTGTGATGGAACCATGACCAATAAGTTGGACCATGAGAATACTGCCCAGTGCATGTCTTTTTTTCGTCTTTGGGTGAGAGAAAGTAGTCAACCAATTGAAGAGGACATTAAAAGACACCAGCAACTGTTCCAATACACACTAACCTTTGCAAACTGCAAGACTTTTTCCACCATTCTGTCTTTTTTTGGATTTTCAGGGAGCCATATAATTTGTATCAACCAAAATGATGGGAACACAATTGCACTGAATTTTTTTCCACAGTATTTTCTAGGGATTATGTAAAATTCACCTGACATCTGGATGGAAATAGAAATGGAAATAAGACAGAGCAATTCTGTACTAGATGAGTAATACTACAACAAAAATATTCCGAATCTTCATCAAGTCATTCCAGTGTCATCTGTGTGTGTGGTGTGTGTGCATCTGTGTGTGTGCATCTGTGTGTGTGTGCACTCATATTACTCTCTTTATGAGTTTCAATTTTAGTTTTAATCACAGTGAGAAAATTTCAGCATTATGGGGAAATTTCTGCAAATCTCAAAGGGCTTTCTGAGGGTTAAGACTTGGTTTTAGGCTTCAGGTTAGAATTAGATCTAGGTTAGGGTAAGGGCTGCGTTAGGCATTGACACTATTTTTTTAAGGTTAAGGTTAGGGTAGGGGGCTAGGGAGTGCATTTTGTCAAAGACGGCCCTCATAAGTATAGACAAATGTGTGTTTTCTGGCCTGCTGCTTGAGAGGGTATTACAGAAGTTTAGAGCATTTTACTCAAACAGAGGAGTGTCCAAAGCTTCTCAAAGATCCTATTGTGTGTGGAGAAGAGCAAGAGTTCTGCTGTGTGCAAGTGCATGTGTGTGCATAGGACATAGCTGGTTCTGGTCCAAAAAGCGCATGCACGTGGAATGCCTCCGCCTGTTGTGGTGTCACAGGACGGGAGAAAGCTGTGCATGGGGAGCATCAGGACTGCAGGACGATATTAACACCCTCTGCTCCACTCAGCTTTGTTGGTAGCTCTCATGGTTACTCAACCCCTTAATTCTCACTCATTTTAAGTGTTGTTTTCGCTCTGGAGTCCACAAAGCACAGCTGTTAATTGACTGAGAATTTCAGAGGAAATTTCAGAGGAAATTCTTTGGCCAATCAGTAACAAGTAGGTAAGAGGTCCCTTAAACACCACTCCCTCTGCGAAAATCCTTGAAGACCGCATGAACTCAGTTTTAGCAAAGCGTAAGAGTCGAGATCTACAACCTGGAATTAGAATGCACCAGTAATTGCAGTCTCAAGCACTATATCCATAAAAAGCTTTTCTGGCAATTCCTGCCCTGGACCAACTTTGTTAAAATGTTGTGGCCCTTGGCAGAACAAAAGCAGCAATACTGTCAGGTAACAGACTGGCTACAATGTTCTTATATCAAAGAGAAGCAACTGTAAATTCTCAAATAGGGATCTTTATATTCCTCCGATACACAGTGTATCAGGTCTTAATCTGAACCAGGTTCAAATTAGTGAAAGGCATTTATTTCTATAACCTGTTTTACAAGTTTCTTAGTATATATCTACAGGAAGCATTTGTTTTCATAGATGGTAACGTAAAATTGCTTGAAAAAAAAACACAAGGAAGAAGTGACTGGAAAAAATAAGTGACAGTTAAAAAAGAAAAAGTGAGGAAAAAAGAGTGGTGAGTACAACATCTTCTTGCACTGATTAAATTAGTTCTGTGGTAATGTAGTTATCATGATTTTAAAACATAAGATATATTCAATTAAGTCAACCCTTTAATGTTTAATATCCAGTATTCTTTAGCAACCAGCCTTTATTTGTATAATCTCTATATGTATTATTTAGAAGTCTGCCATTATGTGAACACCAACTTTTTTGAAAATTTACAGTATCTTCACTTTTGAATATAACAGAAAGACCCAGAAAGCACCTGAGGGCTTATACAGTAAAATCCATCTGCACTGCGAAGCTCCCATCCCCCAGGAGGAGCTGAAAGAGGTAGTGAGGGAGAAGCCCCTCTGGGTTACTTTGCTTAGCCTGCAACCACCACCACCTGCAACATGCAAATTTTAAGCAATTTCCTTAATAGTCGGCAAAATTATCCATCAACAGTTGCTTAATCGTAAACAATTTCAGAAATACTTTTTACATAATATAATCAACTTACGTTTGCTACAAAATCAGAACATCGTGAATTTAAAGGACAGATAAAAATCAATGTTCTTGAATTATAAATTAAAAAACACCAAACAATGACTTCATTTAACATTGTTAACCTTCCACTCTTGTCCACTCACTTTTAAACAACTGGCCAGACAAAATTCAAAGAAAACATGTTGACATATGTAACAACTGAAACAAAGTCTGACCCACATTTCCTTTACCACAGAAGCCTCAGCCTTCAATGGAGAATAACCTGTAACATTATTGAATAAATACAAAGCAGGTTTTCCCCAGTCCCCTGCAGCAGATTATGGTTTTACTACATAATGTCTACATAATGGGAGTAACTTGTGTGTTGATTGCTCTAGCAACGTTAGTAGTTTAATGTTAGTAGCTGCTTGTAACACCTGCTGAGGTGGGACACCTCCCAGGAGAACAAATACTGTCACGCCAACTTTAATCAATTCCAAACTTTATCCAGTCTAGTTTGGCATTAGCATGAGCCTTAGACAGCTAGCTTAACCATACAGCTGCCAAACAACAAACTTATGCTGCAGTGCTCATCAACTCGATTGCCACAGTGAGTACAAAACATCTAAATCTACACTCGCTATTATTAGCGAACATTAGCAACCATAAGCTACCCATCATACCAGACCAAGTAAGACCATCATATCTGAGTGTAGAGATTTAGTCAGTGGTGTGTTTTACTGCATGACTTTTTTTTTAATGTAAGAGGAGGACTGCTATTTCTTCTCTGAAAAGTTACATAGTGACTCTAAAGTCTGATGGAGCCACATAGTTGAGCCTAGTTCTGACATCACACTGAGGATGACCTGTTCTTCTCCTGGTCCAGACCAAAGCAGAAAGTGTTCCATTTGGTTCTCGTCCATTCAGAGTTCCCTCTTCTTTATTATAAACACCAAAAGGGTTAAACACAAAGTCTCGTGGCCTGACAGTGAACTCACTGACTGGTTAGTTTTAATGAGTGGCCATTCAGTGTCACAATCATGACACAGAGCTGTGGGAGAAAAAATCTAAACAGAATTTATTCTGGTATCAAAAAATGATGTGTCACTTAATTTTTTGAGATGAGATGGTCTGACCACATTTTATCTCACAAAGAAACAGTTTTCAGAACGCATTAGCTGAGATTGTAACTGAAACTTGAAATAAACTGAAAACTGAAATAAAAATCAGAGAAAGCCCAATAGAAACAATGGAAGGAGATGACAACACTACTATATGATAGGGAAGTAATGCACGAGGGTCAGTCAAGTTCTCTGGTTTAGTCTTTGATTTCATACAAGTGACCAACAATTCAGACAATCCTGGAGATTTCAACAATAAATTGAATACTCGTGATCTGAACATAATGTTCCAAGGCTGGATTTCTAGTTTTTTATATCATCACAAATATCATAGGAGTTTTGATGAGGTTTCATTATTTCTAAAATAGGACCTGAAAATTCTGCTTTCCCTTCAGCTCTTTATAATATTGTGGTGAACATGTTAGCACATATCTGCTCACTCCAATTACAAAAGTAACGATAGCATTCATTTGGAGTTCTGTTTCAGGTGACCTGATGAATCCTAATAACAATATTCCCTCTCCTTGTAGCTCTTTTTGGTCTCCACTAGCTCCTGAAGCAATTATCTGGCTGTAAATGCTCCAACACCAGAAAGCAAAGTTCTTTTTTGATTTTTGTTAAAGTAAATTAGCCTGGATCCAAATGCCTGGTAGCCAGTGGCTGGTGGTGGTCTCCACCAGGGAGATGTAAGTGCCTTTGTGAAATGATTTATATAAAAAGAACCACAGGCTTTGTGGAAATCCTGTCAGGATTATGATTCACTGTCAACGCTCTCCTTTAGTGTAACCATTACACTGGAACTGGCATTTCATCAGAATTGTGTTGCAAAACACCTGCAGCTGATCCAACTCAGCAGTGGAGGAAAAGTTCCCTCTAGAATAAGGTCGACTTGGGAACCCTGCACGCTTATATAATCATTCATAACAATGATATATACAGAGTGACACACAGCAAGAAGGAAACCTTTGTGTCAAATGTTCTAAACTGACTATGAAGAATTTGACATGTGTCGATCGACTTACTCCTGCTTTCAACAAAATGTAGAACAAAAATGTACAACATTTGATAGCAACTCAAGTGATCACACGGTTAGCCACATGTATGCTCTGAGCAGATACTTCCAATCAGAGACAAGGATTTACCAAGCTTTGGCAACATCATTTAGTCTTTTAAAAATCTGTATATTTTTGACAATTTTAGACAAGGACAATGTGTATTTTTTATATGTGTGAAATCCTTTCTCCAGTAGCAATTAACATGTGAAATGCGCAACTGTCTGATAAATTTCTAAGATATAAATAGAAAATAAGGGTTAAATAAAAAAATAGGAATAGGAAAAAATAAAATAGGAAATTAGCTGAAATGGAAAACAAAATGGAAACAAAACTGCACTGAATTAAGAACCAAACTGGAGCCGATAAGAAATCCTGCTAATGGTATAAATAAGAAAAAACATGAGGAGAAATTAGTATCACACTGACAAATGTAGAAAATAAGGATACTTGGAAACCAATGACATTATGAACAATCCTTCCAGAACATCTCTCAGATTTCTTGAGCTCTTGAATCTATGAGCATTTATCTATGAGCATCTATGAGCATCATCTATGAGCAAGAGAAATCTGTAGTGGCAGATCTCTAGACAGGATTAATTTGGTATTTTTTCTCTTTATTGATAGAAATAGTGGAGACAGGCAGGAAAGATGAGAAGGATGGGAGGCAGGGGACTGACATGCAACAAAGGGTCATGGCTGTACTTGAATGTGGTTTGTTGTCCCATCCACCAGGCTGCCATGATGCCCCATCACTACAATACTTTCCCTTTCTCTTAGAGATCCCTTTAGTTGGATGCGGCTTTCCCTAGGATAAATCAAGTTAAGGAAGCAGAGTACTTCGATCCTCTACCACGATTACAGAAAACAGGTTACATGTATATATGAGATCAGCTAAAGCAGACAATAGCTGAAAATGGGACAATAGGTGACTTAAGTGGATGTAGAAAAGTGTTTGAAAATCTGTGAACTACATGCAACTAGTGTTAAAATGTATAAACGGAGAATACCAGAGCTGCCAAGACAGTACAGTACAGTCGACATTACAGTAAGGCTGATCTGGCACAACAGAACAGCACCCCAATTCAATGTGACACGACTCATCTGATCACATTTAGATATATCAATTACAATATCAAATTTCCAGCATTGGTTATTGAAAATTTAAATTTTCAATGACCAAAACCTGTCAATAAACATTTCTATTTATTTGTCATTTCTTTTAGAAAATCTTTTTAGACTCTCCTCTAACCTGACCCTTTTGGTTTCTGCAGATTTGCAGCCTGCACAGAACCCTCTGGCCAGCTGCCACTGCAGGAAAAAGGAAGTGTTTGATGAAGTGACACAAGAAACTTGCTGGGAATTTCCAGGGAGACCAAACACTATCTCTGCGCACATATGTACAGAAAAGAAGCATCTGGTTTTGTGTCTCTACAGCAGTAAAGTGCAACACATACTAACATAATTCCTAAAGATGATTCTGTGCAACGTTTTCTCCCCAAATACTGATTCAGATAACCAAACTCAGTGTTTCTTATGATACTGAATGCTGATCTATTTTCCCCCAATCTAAAATCTGTAAACTCCTTTGTGAGGAATCAGTTAAGATCATTCTTTTATGTGTAAGCTGACACAAGGCTATAACTATGTATCAGTTCTTACAAGTGAAGATGTTCATACATCATTTTTAGACTTCATATTTTAGTTTAAAAGGTTTACAGACAGACAACTTTATTACTTGTAAACCAACTAACTTTACACATCAACATTTCCTCACCATGGCTTATAAATGTAGCACATTAGAAAACTGCTATTTATACAATCCACTTAATAAGGTCAGGTTCTGGGCTGATACCAATCCAACAGATCTTGTCATTATCATCTCTAATATTTACAATATAACACAGGTAAAAAACGGTGTATCAAAGTATCAGTGATGGAACATCCAAATACTACAAAGTCTTTATAAAAAGATCGAATTTAAATCATTTCTAAGTCTCAAGGAAAACAACAGCTCAACCTCAAGGCAAAAATGAATTCGCCAGTTTATCAACGTATCTAACGTTAAATCTTATCTTAGAGTCAGGGTGGCTGCTCATAGAGCTTCGAACTTCATATCAAGAAAATCCACCCTCTGGCTCAGCCCAGTCAGAACCCAGACCTTAACCCAACAGAGATGCTATGGAACAGGCTAAAAGAGCCGTTCACACAAGACATCCTGAGACTGTCTGAGCTGAAGCAGCGCTGTAGGACGAATAACTTTCTCTTGCCACTGTACAGGATCTTGTCGAAGGTCTTAGCTCTAGTGGACCTTCTTCTGTCTGTGCAGACTTCAACACAAAAAGCAGAGAAAAGCAGAAACACATGCTAAAAGCTCATTCCCACTGTTGGCCTCAGGCCTTCCTCTTCTGAGGGGGAAAAAAGCACCCTCTTCAGTAGTATCAAATACCAAACATCATTAGCAAATAAACAAGTCTCTCTCCAAATCCCACATGAACCCCATTAAATTCCAAGATTCAGACAGTAACGAATGGACAAAGAACTGTTAGTGTTATTGTCAGCAAATCTCTCTCCAGAAACCATGTTCTCACTTTGAATTTGGCTCACGTGGGGTTGCATATTATAGGTGGGTACACACACACACACACACTCACACACACACAAATATAATATAATAATATACGTGTTTGTATAACAATAAAAGCAGCACAACGTTTCTCAAAGTTTGACAGTTACATTTTATTAAAGTGTTGACAGATCAAATATATGTTATACATTATTATCAACAGTGTATTAAAAGGGTACCATTCCTATAATCTGAATCTTTGACAAACATTTAAAGCATAAATATGATAATTCTATGACAGCAAAACCTTTGCAAGTGAAAGTTACTCTGTGAGACATGGAAACAGTACAGTCCTCACAGTAGCTGCAAATATTTTATCTGAACAGTTTTTCAAGTACAGAAACTAGTTGCTTTGTTAAAGTCAGGGATATCACCTTCAGTTATGTTTATCGTCTGGTCCATGCAGGTTACTGCCGTATGATGGTAGATGCCACAATATAACTAACATACACAGCCAGGATAATACATGGGGACAATGGCTACAGTGCTTACTTTACTATCACTTTGATTATTTTTGTGCATGTCTTTTTAACCAGAGATGACTACTTGACATGTTACATATAGTTTCCACCTACATACTGACAATTACTGTTAGTGTTTACATGACACACTGTGTTTTGGGAATGCTAAGATATCTGCTAACATGCTATCTCTTCACAACTAACGCTTCACAGAGGGTCTGTTTACGGTTGGAGATTGTATGCAAATATACAAACCAAACCTGTGAGAGAGAGATATAAATAGAAGGAATTACCTGTGGAAAAGGAAAACTGCTCCAAAATAAGGAAGAAATAAACCTCCTCAGCAACCGAGATTACAGACTGCTGTTCAAACAACTGCAGTTGTGAGTGGTTATTGGATTGATATTCATGGGAAAGGTGGAGCTACACTTGCTTCCTCTGGGGCCCCCTTTGGAAAAAAGGTCAAAAGTGCATGCAACAAGAAATTTACAAAAGAGATTCATGATCCAGATAAAAATAGATAAATAGTTTCTCAGTGAGAACCACACAACTTTAAGTCATTTCCAGTATTTTTTATATCTGTGTGAATCTGGATGGTATAAAATGAGCTATGTGAGCTATGTAGAGGCAGCTTTAGAAACTTCTGAATGAGGGGCAAAATTGGGGCAAAGATTCAGAGAAGAGGGCTAGATTCTGGAAATTAGTAAAAATGCGTCAAGACTCAAGTTCAAAACCCCAGTTTCTATAATTGAGATTCACTCTTGAACAGCAACACAACAACTAGAATATTTTATAACATCAGACTCGATTGTAAAAGCTTGAAATATCTGGGCAGGACATCAAACTGTCAACATCTGGTCACTTCTCTACAGGAATTTACACAAAACAGGAAGCTGGAGTTTTCGTCCAAAGGCCCTGTTTATTACTGAATTTGCCTTCAGGGATAAAGACCTATTAACATTCCCTATGAGCGGGGGTCCATCTGCAACTCCTGCTCACACATGTAAATTCCAAACTGACAATAAATGTGGGCCTTTAAGAATACTAGTGAGGTTCAAGCCCCTTTGATATTTTAGTCAGTACATCGCACATCAGAAATGTTAAATACTGTGTCTGAGTTCTGCAAAGTCTATCTTAAGAAAAGATCTATTCTTACATAGTTCATATTGTATTCATGTTGACACAATGACTGGCAGTTTGGTGGCACCACACCCACTGCTGCTGTAAAAGAGCTTCTTCACAGGAACCGTTTTTGGCAATGGGATCCTGTGCTTGGCAGGCTGGTTTTATACATGGACTAGACGAATGCAATTTTATTGTCTGGTTTGACTGGTAGTGGCAGTAGTAATGTGAAGGGTAAACCAGGATTTCTAAAGGGCCAACAAACCAATGTCGAAAATAAAATCAAATTTTTAAGTGTTTATTCACCATCTAGACTGTCTCATCATTATGGGTTACTGAGTACAGACTGAACTTTATCCAATTAGAATTAGAATTAAATCTACAATACAATAAAGTGTGTAAAAACAAGTTGTGGCAAAATTAAACATACATGAGAGACACTTGGGTCTCTGGACCAGTATCAGTCCTGAAATGTTGAAAATGCTTGATGTGAAGCCTATGTCCTATTTGCCGGGGATAAGAATTATTTGGAAAGTGTAAGAATGTGATAATGATCCCTAACGCGTGTGTCTTACAATAAAAGCATGAGAACCCCCTCTTATGGCCTTCACATGCATTAGATCTTAGCAGAACTGAACACCTGTGGGAGATTTTGGAGCAATGTGTTTCCCACCACGGTTACCATCATCATCATCCCTCCCCTGGAGTTCCACACATTTGGATAATCTCTGATAAGGAGCACTGAGGCTCATGATGGAACAACACCTACCTAAACGAAGTCTCCCCAGGAAACAAGAACCTTTCAATGAACTCTCCTCCACTGGCTGCCTTTTTTACCAGAGGAACCAGGGGCTGACTGAAGTTTTACCCCTGAAAAAGTCCTGGCATTTTTAAAAATCTGCAACTGCAACCCCATTTTGCTTGTAGTTTGTGGCCGACAGTGATCAGGATAGAGCAGTTGTTTTAAGACTGATGGACCACTGACAAAGTCCAGGCTTTGTTGTCAATTTTTGCAGAGGACAACATTACACACAAAGTGAGAGGTGACAGTCGCAGACATCCTAGCAGTTTGAATTTCAAACAGTAGAGAATACCAGCATCTACACACACACATCTTCATGCATGACTGCTTTCCTGCTCAACTTTGAGCGTCTGTTTTTCTTATTTTATTTTTTTTTTTTCAGTTACAAGCCAAGAGTGTGGGTGACTCATTGCGGTTTGGCAATGGCTCAGAGGAAGCAAGAATCTAATCCACATTACATTCACAGCAACTTCAACTGGAATTCTGGTAAATAATCAGACTTTTTCAGTTCTTAGAACTTATGTGTTATCGTGGTATTTTGTAATTATTATCAAAAGTGCACATAATGTCACTTTTTGGCCTGGTTAGCAATTCAATCATTTCAAGTCCTGTGAATGCTGTGTGTGAGTTTCCACTGAAGGCGTGCAGCATCTTACATTGCTGCCAGTAGTACCAGCATGCAGACAAATTGACAGGAAATGATGCATGCATGCATGCATGCATGTCAAACAAAGCTATTACTAACAAATTGTCAGCTATAGTAAATGGGTCTGATTTTCTACATACATAAATATGAAGGGGTGAGATATCATATATATAGTCAGTGAGACCATTACATCCTTCCATGTATTTCATTATTACCCAAAATTTCAATCTTTTTTTTTTTAAATGTAATCAAAAACATGTCTAATACAATATGCGTAATGTCGATTCAAATATCATTTTTAATATTTTATCAACAGTGCATGAATACTAGTAGGGGCTCCGAGGTGATTTTTTTTTGCCCCATGGCCTCTTGCTGGGTTAACCCAACACTGATAGCAGCAAACTAAACAGGTTTAGTCAACATGTTTTAAGGGGACTCATCAAACACCAGTAGCTATGATAAAAATTATTGATTTGATTGAGAAAAATAATTCATATCAATCCGACAAAAACAAATTTAGCTGGTGAATCCCAACTCCTATAAGTAAGAGTGCAGAGTTTGATGGTTTTCAAATTAAAAGCCACAAATACCCAGTGATCCTAAAAAGAAAAAGCAGGAGACTGATTCCAAAGCTGGGAATACAAATCTTCTATTTGATTTTCAGTTTTCTGGAAGGCTCAGGGTCATTCCAGGTCTTGTAGGAGGTTGGCTGGCTGACAGCTGCACAGCCACACACTCTTGAACCGATCTGTTTCTTCTGTTGAGTTTCAGTGCAAATCTACAGTTTTTCCTGTCTAAATGGTTGATTTATGAGTTTACAAAAACTTCCCTCTTGATCCAGCTTGATTATAGCCAGGAGTGGAAGCAGCACATTAACAAGTGAAGACCCAAAAATGAAAGATAATTTCTATATTTGCTTGTAATGTGTGCTAAAATATCTGTATCAGCCTTCAAACAGCAAATGTATCTCCTATAGCAGTTAGTTGAAAATTACATGCCACATATTCTGTGTCCACCCACTCATTCTCTACCTCTCACGCTAGGGAGCTACATAATGACCGCAACCACCTACAGATATCCTTTGTCCTTAAGCACAGAACTCATTGCTTTTAGTTCATCACTTTGATTTTGACACCTTGCCACTGCTCAACATCCTGTACGCCCCTGCACAAGTGTCTGAGGTCCCATCTGAGAAGTGAAACAGAGAGCAGCATCATCATCACTAAGAGACACTTTCTCTTCCCCCGCTAAACGTCAGTGACTGCATAGTTTGTATGGCTGAGTTTTGCAATGTTATAATTACAGTGTAAGGCAGAAGTAAACACTTAACCTCAGATGAGGACAGTGGATCAAATGACTCCTGTGTAATGTAAAAGTGTTACTCAGAGACAAACCCATTGAGAACCCCATTTATTTTGGTTTTCCAGCCCACAATTCAACTCTCATCAACCTGGTTTCCAGTCACTGCAGGCAGTTGTTGCCAGGACAGCTCTGATATCCAGAGTTGTTGAGCAGTTGATGCAAGAATGGTTAAAGAATGGGAAGTGATAAGATTTTATTGATACTAATGCCATTATCTCTCTCTGTGGTAATGGGAGAATTCTGTTCCCTAAGGGTCAATTCTTGGACCAGTGCTATTTAAGCTATACAGGCTACCTGTAGGCTTCATAATGTTATTTCCACTGTTATATGGATGACACCCTGCTTTATATTCCGCTGACTGGTATATATTTCCCAACCTATGGCTTGTATCTCTGACATCAAATGGATGTTGAAACACTTCCTCCAGCTCAATGAGTCAAAATCTGAGGTCCTGTTATTTGGCCCCCAAAACTTGATCTGTGACTTTAAAGAATTCTTAGAAACCGGCCCACCAATATCAAGCACTCTGCCTGCAATTTGGATAGGATCTTTGACTGAGTTTTGTTTTGACATCCAAATCATGCGGATAATGCAATCATGCTTCTTCCAATTTAGGAATATCGAAAAAGTTAAAAAAAAAAAAAATTAAATTATATCTCAAATGATACATTTAAATCTTATCGTGTTATAAAACAGGTCTGTTTTATTGTAACTCTAAACTATGGGCTCAGACAGCCAAAAAAGCCATCTCTACTCCTACTTGTTCAGAATAATGCTGCCCAACATTTAATGAATTTTACGAGACAAAACCATATCATGCCCATCCTTGCAATACACTGGCTGCCTATTAGACACAGATTTGATTTTAAAATTTTACAGATACGTTTGAAGCCATTTGTAAGTCACAGATTTAGTCATACCCTATGAGCCTAGCTGCTGCCTGTGTGTGTGCCTTGGTTAGGGCGTTTCTTACCGTTCCTGCAGTCTTGTTATGAAAAGAAACCATGTACTTTCTGTTCGAGCCCCACTGCTATGGAACTCCCTACCTGGGGAAATTAGGTTAGCAAACTCAGTACCCTCTTTTATGTCAATCCTCAAAACTTACTTTTACAGGAAGGTATTTTACAGTAATGTTTGTTGATCAACTATTTTTACTTGTTTTTATGCACATAATGTTTTATTAAGTCCAGTGATATCTATTTTTATTTATGTCTCCTGTTTTTACATTGCTCCATGTTTATATTTATTATTTTTTACTGTGACTGTGTATTTTATGTTGTTCTGTATAGTACTCTGTGACTGTTTTGAACAGGTGATATACAAATAAAGTTATTATTATCATTATTATCACCAGAAACTGTAGAAAAACGGTGCTGACCTATTTCAGATTGAACGTGCTCCTGCTTTGACACAAGGGTAAGGTGGGGCCCTTGTGTAATATTCAAGGGCCTAAGCAAATTGTATAGTGAGCGTAAAGGGTCAACCAGTTGTGACTGTCAGAAAACACTGGAGGCAACACTTGTAAGCTTGTAGTCATACAGATATGACTCAGACAATATGGAACCACTTCTCAACTGGAACCGGTTCTTGATTCCCACCCATACAAGGGCAGATAATTATTTCCATCATCAATTAATCTTATAAATATTTTCTTGATAAACTGTTTGGTCTTTCAATGTCAGACAATAGAGAAAGAAGCCCATCATAATTTCCTAAAGCCCAAGGTGACATCTCTGAATCATCTGTCTGATTAACAGTTGGTCAATCAGAATCAGGTGCTGGTATCATTCTCACACAATTAAAGAGAAAGGTCAGTTTCCCCATCTAATTTGCCGACCCATTAAACGAGCACTCCACCAATATTACACATTAGCTTACTCATGACGAGGAGTACAATTCAGCCTCTGTAAAAACTTGTATGGTGTCCCATCTGGCTTTGGAGGAGTTATGTCAAATCTGAAGATATAACCCTGATGATGTCATAGCAAGGTCATCAGGGTTATCTAACTTTGGGATTTTTTTTTTTAAGAGAAAGACTTCACAAATGAGCAAAGACATAAGCATTTACCATGCAGGGAGGGTCCAATGAAAAATAACTGAGTTGTATTGTGGGAAATGTAGTATCTCTTGTTGTGTGACTAAACTTGGGGTATGTCTGTCTCCGCTGCAACAATTTTGACCTCTTTTTTTCCCAGTCTCACTCTTATAAGTTGCATTTTTTTATTTCTTTCTTTCAGAAGTCAGAAGTCTGGCTATCAAGTGACAGATGTCAGGGCCTCCCATAAAAATCTAGTTTTAAAGATTTATCTTAGTTTATAATGTGCTCACACTGTGCATTTTCCAAAATAACGCCTTGTTTAATCAAATAAAAATAAAATAAGGTGGAGGGGGGTAGGGTCCCAACAATAAAATTTAGCCCTGGGGCCCTCGAAATGGGGTAACCCAGCCACGCTGAAAGAGAATGGTTCCTTTAAGTAAAAGAGTTGGATATCCATGATTCCTACCTATTGTTTCTAATTTCTTTCCAAATGCCTCTTTTCACTGCACTAACCATTTCCTATCTAAAAGCAGTCAAGTGCATTAATTTAGATTCTTCAGTAGACATATATTCAAAGTCAGCCTATGTGTTATGCCTGCTAAATGCACAACTGCCTTAGAGGATAAAAGCATCTAAAAATAACTGTTAAAAAGCCTGAGGAGATGGTATATGTGCGAGCTCACAGTGCTGGCAGGAGGTCAACAAACTGTCACAGATTCTACCGTCATATCTGGCTGAAGCAGACACAAACACCTTGCAAGACCATGCTTACTTTGCATACAGATAAACAGTGAGCTACTCTTGACTGCCACTGAAACATGAATCTCTACAGCACCATGATCTCACTGAGTGAAGAGCAATGAGGTTTATAGTTACTGATTTAATAACCGGAGCTCATTTACCTTAGGGGACTAAGCTCAAGTCCACAACAAGTTGTTTTTGTTCTCCCTGATTTATACGTCTAGTGGCATTTGAGGGTACAAGATATTTTAAATTCTTAGACACTTATGCTAATACTAACAACACTTTTGTCAATACCAGTTAATGGCTTCTTCATTTAAAAAAAGAGGTCAATTTTTTCAAATGTTGGATGTCAAAGTTGCACAATAACTTGCCATACTACTATAAATAAGTTAAACACTCTAAAACTGAAAATTTTGATTTAAAAATCTGGAACTGTCTGTATATGAAAAGACTGCAAATCAGTCCACACATTTGATGCCATCTGCTCTATCCTGATCACTGTCAGCCACAAACTACAAGCAAAATGGGGTTGCAGTTGCAGATTTTTAATCTGTGCAAAAGACCCACTTTGGTACTAAAAATGTATTAATGTTTAATATCCAGCCCTAAGAAACAGAAAGAAAGTGACCATCTACCTCTAGACAATAGAAAAACAGCATCTCATGCTCTTCCGAAAAAAAGTAGTATTACAACATTCAGGGAAAAACACTGAAATAGCTGCCTTCTGCTGATGCAACTTCCTGCTGATTTCTGCACAGACTGCACTGTGTCCCAAAACCACCATATACTAATTTTAAATAGTTTGTTTGTTTTTCATAGCAAAACCAGAAAACATTGAAGGGAAATTCCAGGTTGTTGCAACTCGGTTTTGTCTACCATTACAATCAGTTATAACAACATTGCATTAGAATCAACTTAATTGTCAAGTATGTTGGCACATACACAGAATTAGCTGTTCTCAGTAATTCTCTATATTCATACACACATTGCTGAGAAGTTTTTAAAGCACCAAACAGACAAAGTATTCAGATATAGGCAAAGTTAAATATGTAGCTATTATATGACGGCAAAAGATGAAGAACAAACATATACATATACATGAATACACAATATATACATACATATACATATGTATACACAAATATACACATACATAAACCTGATCAACAGAAAATCAGCAGACAAATCCATCTGTTTACTAACAGCTGTTTACTTCTCTCTTCTAATCTTGTTGCTGTATGCGTCAGCTGTGAACTATGCTGCAATATACATTTAAGTACATTAAATACACAACAGGTTATTTGTATAAATTTTGCATAAATGTTTCCAGTTATTCCCTCGTGCTCTTACTATATTTCTAGAGACCTGGTGATGCTGTCACTCAATCACCACAGTTGGTTAATAAAAGTTTACCCTAAATGTCTTTCAATGTGGAAACTGTCTCCCTGAGTATCCACTATGACTTGAGATGTAACAATATACAAACATACTATCAGTGTCAACTATTAGCACAGTGTGAACATGTTGAAATTATTTTAATTTTAGATATTTACTTGGTGGTAATGATCAATATATAAAGGTTCCTTACTTAATCATTTTAAAAGCAAGAGAGCAGAAATAGTTTTGACGCTAATTGACCATTATTATATTATACAGACTTTCAATCAAATATAAGGATATATATTATAATGTTCTGTTATCCTTTTACATAATTCTGTTGTCAAATTTAAAGATTCAAAGTAGACTGTAATTTCAAAGAAGTTTTAAATTTACATGTGTAAAGAGTTTTGTCTGATATAATATATAAAAATGGAAGGCAGTCAACTGTTACACAATAATATGAGTATTTTAAATGGAATTTTGCATTCATTTACCATATTGTGACACTGTATATATTGCAATTTTAAAAATATTAGTCATTAATATTGTGAAATCAACTTTAGCCACATCACCCAGCCCTAACTGCATCTGTTTCAAAGTATGCCATTGCCTCATGTCGTAAAATTTTGACCTTCTGCCCATACATTTGTACAAAGACTCCTACAAAACTGTACAGCGGTTTTGCCGATATGGGTAAAGACTGAATGTTGGATATTTGTACCTGTGAATCACTAACTATGATATGGTGTGAGACAGTCATCTGACAGTGACACAAAAGCAGAGGCAGAATTGTAACAAGGCTGCACAGTAACAATGCACCTTCTTCATACATTTTCATACATACATTAATTACACAAGTAATTAAATCACCCTCATTGTAAAATCTTAGGAGAGGATAATTACAATTAAAAACAGAGACCTTCACTGAGATGAGTAGCACCCTCTACACTGTATTTCACACTTCAGTTCCCTCCAGCACTGAGCCACGGCAGCCTTGTCCACAGATGCTGGCTAGTGTCCCCATTGGTTATTTACTGTTCCCCAATGCCTTGCTGCCCCCACCATTTTACAAGACAAGCCAACACAACATCAGGACGTAAGGTGGGACAGCGGGGCCTACAGATGTGCAACAGAAGCAGCATTGTTCAACAGTGTTATAGCTCCCGTTAAACAGTTGGCATTTTGGGGGCAGAACAGGTGGAGCTTTGCTCGCAAAAAGTCAGCAGGAAAACTCACTTTTCAGTTGAACGTAGGAGTCAACCTCTTGTGCATAAACATGGACAGTTTGTTAAAAGATGATATTTGTGCAAAATATTATTCCATATATTTGCTTTGTATTGGAACAGCATAGTTTTGCCAAACCTCCTGCTGGTTGTCCACCACTCTGGAGGCAGGACCTCATGCATGTCAGCAGTGCAATACCTCATTCACACACATCTTAATTTTAACAAAATGTTTCATGAAGTTAACGAAGGCTGCTCCCAATTCACATCATCACAAAAGAGTGACATAAAAGAAGAAACATAGAGACGACATTTAACTATCACGCCCCAATTCTCACTTGCCTCCTCCTGCCAACATAAAGACAGTTGTTTGTTACGCTAAACCATCGAGCGAAAGAACCGAAACCAGCGAGCAGCCGGATTTCTGTCTACAGGGACTGATCAGCGACACTTCAGGATACGCGTCAGGGTCGAGACCCACACACATCAAGTGCCGCTTTTAATGTTGCAACACAGCCTGCAGCGATAAATGACGTGCCCTCCATCACTATGTGAAAAAGAAAACTTTCACGGGCTGTTTCTTAAAAGTAGAGCCGGGAAAACCCGTCGGGCGTGTAAAATAATCAGGAGATCATTCTCTTTATGAAACTTGGGGAAGTCCGAACCGAAACCCAAACTCCGCCAAAACTTCCGATCAACGCTGGGTAGGAACCCGCCTTATTCCCACAGTCTTCCTCCAGCAAAAGACAGCGGCGAGCACCACTTTATTTATTTGTCATATTAAAAGCTCCTTCGAGACTTTACGAGAGAAGTGAAGGCGAACTAACGTGGACGTTTAAGTTTTGTAAAATTCTGTGTCACGTCGTCTGGTGTGTGTGCGTTTTGCCGAACAACAACATTTTTGCCATTTTTTTTAACGTGATGTGCCGAGTTTTACCTGCATATCGATGTCAGCAGCACAGACAGTCGAGTTTCCTTAAGCGCTCTGTGATGCCCGTAAAATTCACCAAGAAAACCCCCTTTTCCGTGTCTTTACTCACCGAGACTGTTTGTGGAGGAGTTCATGATGTGGACTGGAGTTTGTAGGGAGTTTTCTCTAGATGTGGAGCCTGGACCGAAGCGTGTTTTCCATGCTGAGAGGAGTGTCGGCTCTCACACTGGGCAGCGGCGACATGTCAAAGTGCCGCTTTTAGTAACAAAAATACCGGAAACATGAAAGTTTACTGGTAAACAAAGCGTTGTTGTATATTAAACAATTTTTAAAAGATGTTTTTAAAAGTCATAAATCCCTGAAAATCGCAGAGAGTGGTAAAGTTCCATAATTATGAGAGTAAAATCAATAAAAAATAACGAAACAAACAAAAACCAAGTAATGCTAGTTGAGTCTTCCGGAAACTAAGTGCCTCAATATATCTACCTTAACGCTTTTCTCCGGACGCACCACGCAGAGTCCTGATGATGTCGAAAGCTGCATCTGTTAACAAAGTGTTAGTGTCCGGTTACTGTGACGCAGCAAAGCGTATCTGCGCTACAAACCAGGACAATGGAGAATTAAACCTTTTCAGCAACAAAGCTGTCAGACTTTACTTTAACGCCTGCCAAATAAAAACTAGCAGACATTTTTTGTTCGGAAGCTATTTGTCATCACCACGCGTCAGGGTAATGAATTGCACACAGTGAAACGAAATGATGGCTCTATCCCAGACACCTTGGCTCGCGATCACAAGAAAAACCCACATTATTATTATTACTGTTGTTGTTGTTGTTGTTGTTGTTGTTGTTGTTGTTGTTGTTGTTGTTGTTGTTGTTGTTGTTGCTGCTGCTGCTGCTGCTGCTTTTTAATATCATATTTCATTATTACTATTTTATTTATAAAGCTTTCAGACTGAGACATACAGAGAGTTACAAAGTGCTCTACACAGGAAAATCAAGATAAAACAATTCAGCACTTTAAAATTCAAATTAAATCAGGCAACAAAAAGCACAGAGAACAAATGAAAACCCATTAATAAATGAATAATAAAACTAAGATAAAAGGGTGAACTCGTCATTTAGGAAAGATAAAACATGTTGGAAACTAAAAATGATATAGGTAAAAGTTGTTTTAAGAAGTGGTTTAGAGATTTCACTGGTTCTGCAGAGCTTCAGGGCTGAGGGGCCCTGACTAAAAAAAGATCCAGTCTCCTTTGGCCTAGAGCTGGGTCTTAGGAGCAGCCAGAGGGATCCTGCCGGAGGATCTGAGGCCATGCTTAAACATGATCAGTAAAATCTTTAAACCAGTTCTAAAACTAACTTTATCAGTGAAGGGAGGCTAAAACAAAGCTGATGCGACTCATTGTCAAGAATCGAGCAGCCAAGAAACTTCACACCTGAGTTTGTTTTTTGGCTCAACCCTGACTACAGTGAATAGTCAAGACACTATATATGCGATGTACTGTAAATGCACATATGACCCACTCAAGGTCAGTGTAGATGGATATCATGGAATCTTAACAATATGTTCTTCTTGATGGGACCAATAAGAATACTATCGCTTATCTGACACTGTCAAGATAAATATCAATTATCATGACTACAACCCAACCATAAGAAGTTTGTCAGACAGAAACCACTCAAAATAATATATCACTATATATTTTACCCTGTGATACCTGGATTTAATGTCTTATTAGTTGTATTACTCTGCTCAGCTCCTGAATATGCATTTTCAACTGATTCTACTCACAGGCTTTAAGATAACTTTTAAAATTCATTTGAAAGGAAAGACACCAAGGTACATTAACCCTCCCGTGTGCAACGGTGAATATGGTATTCACCAATGAATGAAATTAAATAAGAGAGTTTGTTTAGTTTGATTCAATGTTATTTGGATAATGTTAAGTATCTTTTACAGTGAAATTAGGAATTTTCTCTAGCTTCAAAGAGATCCAACTGTGTGATCCAAAGTTTCTAACCTCAGTCAAACAAAAGCTGCAACGAGTGAGATCTCTTCTGTAGAAAATTATTTACAGGATGAACATACCTGTTATTATTTCATAATATGTTTCCTTCATTTTTGGTGCTAATGACGAGGTTTGATAACAGGAACTTATTTTGTCTCTCCTATCAGCACCAAACTTAACAAGAAAGTAACAGAAATAGGTCTCAATATAAGTGTGTTTTTATAGATGAGTCAAATTTTTGTTATTACATTTTTGTCATTTTTGTCCATTCCACATATTATAAGGACAAGTAAATATGACTTTAAATGTAATGATGAGAACTGCAGTGAATTACATATAAGTGATAATAACGCAACTGGTACAGCTATGAAAATATGTTACTTCTCTCTGTGTGCTGATCCAGTATTGTAGAACTTAAATAAGGACATAATGTCCATGTCATGATTAAGAAGATCGCTGATGATATCTTAAATTTAGATTTTCTGCAGCTGAGTGATATTGATTTCTATTGATTAAGTATTGAATACTTAAAGCATTTGGAAAAGAGAAGCATTCTCAAGGGTATCGGAAAAACATCTGAAAAATCATGATGCAGTTCTTAGCTACTAAATGATTTGAATCTAATATGTCCAATGAATTTCTTAACAGCTGACTGGCTTTCACACACATCTGCATTATTTTATTTATTTATTTATTTAATTTTTTTTTTTGGGGGGGGGGTGTTTTTTGTTTTTTGTTTTTTTAATTTTGAGTCGAGGTTGAAGTTTTGGTTTCATTCATCTTAGCCTCGCCACACTTTTGTTTAAATGCATTCATTTAAAAAAAAAAAAAAAAAAAAAAAAGGAACAACACAAAAAAACTAGTGCGCATTCGCTCCTCTTTTGCACACAAAGCACGAGTTAACCTGGTGCAGATTGATGTCTTTTACAAATTACATAATTACACAATTTCAAGATATGAAAGATTTTACAAAATCTTTTATTTAATTTAGTAATTGTACGGAACAGTACTTTGCGGAACAATGCGCCAATGATCCGGTTTTTTGGGGGAAGCGAATGTTTGCAGGACCAGGAAGTTCTGACGGCTTTCCAACATGGAGGCGTCCACAGAGAGTGATCTGTGAAGGAGACTGATTTCTTCAGATATTCTTCGTCACAAGTGGTGGGTACGGAGTAAGGGATGAATAGCTATATATGATAGCACATTACATGCTGTACATAAGTGATGTGTTCTTTATAATAATTATCCCGACACGTTGTCTTTATAAACCTTCTCTTATATGACATGCGAAAGATTATACTAAAATGTGCCTGTTTAATGTTAACTTACCTCTTGGTAAATATTTCTAGTCGATAGAGGTTGGCCGAAGAACGTTTATGAACAAATCAGAGACACCCTTCAGGTGTGTTTGACCAAATTCAGTCAAACACCATGTTGTTTAAATAAATATTCAGCTGTTCCTCAGTCTTCATTGCAGTCATCCTCCATGACAAACTCAATCGTGCTGGGTGTTGTCACTATTGGGATAAAACAGACTTACCACCGTTCCTTGAGAGACACATAAAATTACTCTAAGTATGTCTGAGTCTGCCTGAATACTGCCTCATTTTCCCTGTGCTGTTTGATTCCCTGAAGGTCTGTAGGATGGTTCGACCATGAAGTGTTCCCGCTGCCTTCTCCAGCTGCAGTGTCTCAGACTGGTGAGCCAGTCAGCTAGGTCAGCTGTCCATGATGCTCTGCACCAGTCAGCGTCCTCCAGTCAGCCCAGCATGTTACATCACATCCAGCACCAGGTAAACTTAAGCTTCCCTACATAGGATCTGAACTCTGGTGAAAATACTGGTCATTTAATGAAGCTAGGATCATTAACAAAGGCAGCATCCTGCATCAGAATGAGTCAGACCTTTCCCGAATCATAGGAATCTAGTCTCCAAATCAGGACACATTCAATCCATTAGGCAGCACTTATCAAAATAAGTCCAAGCCTTTTTCTTGTGTGTGTGTGTTTGTGTGTGTCCATTTGAAATATCTTATTCGTCTGTGCCAGAAAAAGCTTTAATAAGCCACACTTGCGCCTGGTTAGATGTTTCTTCACACACTGTAGTTTATTTTGGCTCAGTCCCATACACACACACACCGTCCTGCTGCCTCAAATACTCACTAGGGCACGAAATGTGGATAAATCCACCACTGAAAATAGTCCCCAATAAATGCAAAATTTCCTCCAGTTTCAGAGAAGTTTGCTAAAAACATACAGTGACCAGCTCTCCTAGGAAATTATTAAGCCTTCATATGAAGAAAACTAAAAATTGTTTAGCTGTATTTCTTCAGTAGGAATCAATGGGCTTTAAGCGGAGAGCCACAGAGTAGGGAGGTCAAAAAGTATGGAGAGAGAGATTTGTTTTACAATGTGGAAAATTACAGAATAGTGTCAGCCTAATCCTTCAATAGATGAGTGACCACTTCTTAAGGGCCAGTTTATGGTTTAGACATGCTGTCAGACCACATGGAAACCAAATGTGTTTGTAGAACTTTTAGAACTGAACAACCAAACTGGAAGGTCACCTGAAATGCAAGGTGGTGATGGTTTATTGTTTCCGAACAGAATATTTTCGGACAGTGTTTCCTGAATGACAATCCGAGAGAGAGAGAGAGAGAGAGACAATCAATCAGTGCCTCCTCTCTGAGCTCCACACAGCTGAGCGAGTGGCATAAGAATTTCTGTTGGATCTTTGGTTTCATAAATTTACAGAAAATGGTCCATACAGACCCCCACCTCTCCCTTTCTGACGTCTCAAAGGTGTTGGGAAGCAGGTATCTGAAGCCATCTGACAATCCTACAATGAGTTCAGACCTGTAATGACAGTATCAGTAAATGTCATTACAGAAATGGCAATGCAAGTTTATTTTTACATTCAAAAATCTCTCATTCAGAACAAATCCTAGGCTTAGCAAATTTAGGAGATCCCTATCAAAAAATAGTTTTCATGATTTGAATTTACATAAAATCAATTATTAAGAAGTACAAAGCAGGCCATTTTTGATAGCCAAACAAAAGGCTATAAAATGATGAGGGTCTTGTAGAAGATTTTTGAAAAATTGTTATTTTGGTGACAGAACCAAAGTTTATAGAGACAACTAATATTAAGTTTTTTTAAGAGCAAAAACCAATATTAATGTCTAAGGGATTAAAATAAAAATCGGATAATATGTCAACTGCTGTTCATTTTTACGTAAACAAACATTTTCAATGAGAAGCCCTTGTTTTTTATTAAACACCTGTTTTTTCTGTCGGACAGGCTGCTGTAGGTAATGGAGACATTGTTCCTGGTCTCCATCAACATATATTGGGCATTTCCTGTTACTTATTGGCAAATATATATACTGATTTCTATGGTTCATTCTTCTTTACTTAAAGATACTCTCAGAATTTTTTCTTGCACCCTGAAATGTTCTCCCAGTTCACTAACGATGTTTGTAGTGCTGTAGTTAATAGTTGCACCAGTCACAATAACAAAATCAGGAAGACAGAATATACTATATGTTTTATTGGATAATCTTAGTTAATATACATATAAACAAAAACAAATTCACTTGTAGGTGTTGAGGCATTTCCACACCAGCCCACCATGCGCCAAGAGTCGGCCTGTACCTGCAGAGTTTCTTGAGAACAACAAGAAGAGGGACAAGTTTTTGACCACCACTGATGACCTTTTCGAGCAGGTGGCAAAAGAGGCAAGAACTAAAGCCACCTTTAACAAGGTGGTGGATGTCTTCCTCAAGAGAGACATAAGACGGCGGGGTCATGTGGAGTTTATATATGCTGCTCTGAAGAAGATGCCGGAGTTCGGCGTGGAGAAAGACCTTGCTGTCTACAACAAGCTTCTGGACGTTTTTCCCAAAGAAGTGTTTGTGCCCAGAAACTTTATCCAGCAAATGTTCAACCACTATCCCCGACAGCAAGAGTGTGGAGTACAGTTACTGGAGCAAATGGAGAATTACGGTGGGTGTCTGTTTCAAGATCCAATCTTTTTGTGGCGTTCTCGAAATGCTTTAATATTAAGAGAGTATTAATCCAGACAAGGAAAGGAAGGGATCTGGATACATTCATTCAAGATGTCAAGGAATTATTTACCCATTTTACAGGAATATAGCTTTGTCTGTTTGCTTCATTTTAAAGGACTGTGTTTCAGGTGTCATGCCCAACATGGAGACCAAAGTCCTGCTGGTCCAGATTTTTGGAGAGAAGAGCCATCCTATGAGAAAGTATCAGCGCATCATGTACTGGTTCCCCAAGTTCAAGCACATAAACCCCTTCCCCGTCCCCCAGCATCTGCCAGAAGACCCAGTGGACCTGGCTCGCTTCAGCCTGAATCGTATCTCAAACAACCTGGATGCAAAAGTTACCATTTACCAGGTACAACTGTTGGCTTTGTATTTGACTTGGATATTTGTGTGTTTAGTACAGAGCTCGAGTCAGGATTGTGGTCAACCCAATAGAGACGCTATGGAACAGGCTCAGAGAGTCGTTCACACCAGACATCCTGAGATTTTCTGAGCTGAAGCAGCTCTGTAGGACAAATGGTCCAACATTCCTCCTGAACATTGTGTCTGATCTGCAGCTACTGGAAGAGCCTGTTTGAGATTATGCTGCCAAAGGAGGTTCAACTAGTTGTTAAATCAAAGGGTTCCCTAACTTTTTCCACCAGCACATACCTATTTAATAAGTATGTTCATTAAAGACATGAAAGATTGTAGTTTTTAGTTGTTGTTTTTGTTTAGTAGTTGTTATCAACTTAGGCACATAATGTTTGTCTTTATTTGTGATTTAGATGAAGATCACATTTTACAACCAATTAAGCAGAAGACCAGGTTGTTCCAAGAGGTTCACTGACTTTTTCCTGCCACTATACCAATTAACTAATACCAGTTCTCATTTATTAACACACTTTACAATGTTTCTTTAATTTATGCAAAAATTCTATTACTTGCTTTTCTCACAGTTTAAAAACACTAATTTGACCTTAAGGCATTTTTGCTAGCCAGAGCTTTTACAAACATCTCAGTCCTTCATTGTAAGTGAAAACCCTGAAAAATATTTGTTAAGATTTTTTTAAGCAAAGATTTTTTTTTTCCTTTTTTTTCTTTTATATTCTTTTTTGTTTTGTGGTTGTTTATTTGTCAAACTACAAAGGTTGAGAATGAACTTTCCAGTCCAGGGCTGTAATTGTAAGAGTGAGTTATGATGTCAAATTAATACAAATGTCAATGTGGTTTTGAATGAGGTTTTGTTGTTTTGTTTTGTTTTTTTTTCCTGTGGAACTGAACCAGAACACTGGTTTCACTTTAGCGGTCAACAGTTCAAGCACAGCAAGAAGCATAACCTTTGGGGCATATACCAACTGCTCTCCTTTGTTGTGGAAATGAGGATGAGCATGTTTGGGCTTTTATTTTGTTATTTTTTAACTTAATTGTCATCAGTTTAATCAATCAAACAATCTGTCTTTGCCAAGTACAATGTCTGTTTATTTGCTCTTCCCACTAGTTGCCCTGTACAGATGTTACAGAGAGCGGAGAAGAGCTAACCCTTCCACATATAGTAGGTATGGAAACAACTCAACTCAAGTTTGATTATAATGGTTTATAAGTTTCCTACTGATCATTGAATTTTGAGAGTTGTTTTTTGAGACAGGTTAAGGCAGATGTTTATGATATCTTGACAAAGAAAATGTTTATTACTGTAGTTTTACAGAAATATATCAGGTATTGTTTTCTTTGACAAAGAATTGCAGAAGATGATTATAAGCCCAAATGAAAAGAAAAGTAGCGATCCAACAGTAACAAACCAGGGAACTGCATTTTCCCCATCTTAGTGATGAAAAGAAATGTTCAAAATATTCTGTCATTACAATGATGGGATCATATCCATAAATACCTGGGCTTAAGCTCACTGTCTGTGTTTCCTTCCTTCCTGTGCTGACACCAGGTATCCAGAGCCCCAGCCAAATGGAGCTGCTGGCCAAGCATAACCCGAGCAAGCCAGTGTTTGTGGAGGGCCCCTTTCCTCTGTGGCTGAAGAAGACTTGTGTGTATTACTACATCCTCAGAGCCGACCCCACACCACCCGATGAGAAGGTTGGGAAACCCTGTTATAACACTTTTTAAGTTAGTTACTGTTAAGAAATATTGTTGCTCTTAGTGCTGTTGTGTAAAATCCATGTTAGATAGTAACTAATTTAAAATAAATTAAGTTAATAACCTTATCTTTGAAGGAACAGTCTAACACAAAAATAACATTAAAATACTGCTTCTGTCTGGATGTGAAAATGCTGTGTAGAGTAACTAGTTACACCCAAAAGGAATGACCTTCCAGCTGTTTATGATTTGAATCATCAATCCACACAATTGCTTACATCTTAATGAGAAGAAATGCATCATTTATTAAAAACTGAATACATGTGAAACTGTAAAAATGGAATCTCAGCCAGGAAACAGCAGAGAGAACCAAGCTAGACATCCCATCAACTCGATTCAATTAGAGATGTCTTAGTTTTTGATTGTAGCCTTTATTTTAATGGCATTTGATGACTTTAAATTCAACCTAGAACTGTTCTGCCTGACTTGGTTTATAGATTCTTTGGCACAAACACTTAAAATGATAAATCTTTTACTTACATTTCAGTGTTTTACACAGGTTAAGTGAGGTGCCACTACAGTAATGGCAGCTTGTCTACTTCTTCCTACTACTTGAATTCATCTATAAGTTAAAGTCCAAGCCTGTTTTGGATGTACTAAGATAAACTGTATGAAGGACACAACAGTGATATTTTCTGGTGCTGAGCAGCTTTGTGATCTATGAGCGAGAAAGAAATCCTGGTCTTTGGTTTTATATGATTTATGTTGTCTTTAATGAAAGACACCTTTCTTGCTAGATGAAAAGATTTCTTTTGTAACTTTACACCTGCATGATGTCGTTTTTTTCCCACTTTATCAGTTACTGAGAATTCTTTTTTATAAACTTCTCAGTGATATTTCCAAGTTATGGAAGTTAACAGTCCAGGGCATCCTGGATCAGGGCGATCAGGTCCAGTTTACTGAATTAATTTTAATTAGCTCTAGCTGACTACATTTGCCAGCTACAGCTAATTAAGGGTGGGAGAATTTGATGGAAATGATAGAAAATGGCCAGGGGATTTGAGAATTTGATGGAAATGATAGAAAATGGCCAGGGGATGGGCACATTGGGAGTTGTCCAGGAAGTGGGCCCTTTCCTCTTAAAGAAGATGCTCTGCTCTTTTCAAAGCAAAGGGAAAGGCAAAGACAACTTTAAATTTCCCATTTATGAAACTGTTATTCTAATGTTATTCAGTGTATTTTTCGTAGTGACACTGAAAACGTTTTGCATCACTACTGCAGATGTGACTAATGGAGCTGTATCTGTGAGTCTCCCCGCAGGTAGAGGAACCCTATGATCCAGAGAGATGTCTAGACTATCCTCTGCAGCTAGACCTGGATTTGGACCGAGACCTTGGAGATGAGGAGAGCTTTGACGTAGAAGATTGTAAGATATTAACAGCCTTTCCTCTAGTACTCGTTTTACAGAAACCATCATTTTCAGTGTATAATGCAGCCTTTGTGTGTCTTGTGTATCCAGTGGACGAGGGCCCAGTCTTTGCCATGTGTATGACCAGTCAGGGAGACCAGGCCACCCTTAACCAGTGGATCTCTGGCCTCCAAGGGAACAACCCCATCCTGGGTCAGGTCCCCACTTTGTTTCGTCTGGATGATGGGCCCCGGGAGCTTCAGTGGGCAGCTGACACAGAGTCAGGCCATCCCCACAGGCCTAAACCAGAGGCCCAGAAGGAGGACTCTCAGCCTGTAGAAGAAACTGAGTTTGTCGAGGGGGAGCTAAGGAGGAGTCAGGGGATGAAATAGTGAATGACAGTCGGACTGTGTGGTAAAGACTGACAAGAAAATCATGACATACTTTGTGGGGCTGATTTGGAGGTAATTGTCCATGCTGTTAAGGCGCCAGACTAGTGTGAGATACTGGTTTAACTAGGTGATACACTACCTCAGCAGAACCTGAGGAAAACTCTTATTAATGTTGGTAGAATTCAGAAATCAGATAAATTAAATTATAACAAAACTTTGCTTCCCTATTCTACTCTCTTTGAAGGGTTCTACATAGGTCTATGTGTTAAAAGCTCATTCTTAGGGAGTGTAACATGATTAACATTTTGTTAATCATGTTTTCTGTCACGCCAAAGAAGGGAAAATAACCCTGATGAAGTGTTGGATGGTCATAGTTGTGTCATCAGAGTTTTCTCAAGTTGAGCTTGGAGACCACAAATGTATGGGAAGAAATCCTGATACAAACTGGAGGCCAAAGTTTGGAAAATGTGGGTGTTTACCAGGCAGACGGAGTCCAATAAAATTTTGCTGTTTGTTTCATTATTGGAAATGTAGTATCCATTTTATTTAAAAAAAAAAAAATCTGTCTCTTAAAGTGACTAAGTCACTGGAATTCTCCTTTAAAATATACAATTGAAGGTTTAATGTGTTTAAGCTTATAGGTATTCAGTTTAGGGTATTAATCCATCATACATGCAATCAATAGGCTTTATTTTTTGACTTTTTGAAAAAATGTCCACTCTGATTAACCTAGTATAGACTAAGATGAAACTAAACTTAATAATATTGCTTACTGCAATTTGGAATAAACCAAGGTCTTAAAAATGAAATAAAAAAAAATATGGAAAATAATATAAATCATAGATAAACTTATAAAAAAATCAATTTTTCCAGGAACATTTCATCTGAGACAGAAATGAGATAATAAATGTGTAAAAAAGATTTCAAAGAACAAGCCCGAAGGTAAAAAAGGTTTATTACTTAAAAGGCATTTAAACATTCCCTTTGAATTGGTAAACAAGTCAGAATTACATTCTCAGAAGGTAAATTAGCTTGGTCACTTCCAGCTATTTACAGTGTAGTGGCTGTGCAGGCAGTTTTCTCTAAGCATCACTGACATCCACAGCTTTGTGCTCAAACCAAAAATTATCTCAGCATTTTGCTCTTAATAACAATCATAAAAAAAACTAAAAAAAACAAATTCCAGAGCTCATCTCTGATATACAACTGTTCATCCATTTACTATTCATGCAGGAAAGCCTTTGGATCCTCAATACTCACAAAAGAGATACTTCTCTAACATGGAACTACCTATGGATATGAATAATGCATCATCAATAATCAGCAATATAAGTGAAGATTCAATAAATAATAAATAAAGTTGATCAAAAAAAATTGTGAAACAGATAACCAAAGAAAAATTTGGCATCACATAACCACTTTAGTATTTTGTATATTTACAGTGCAGAAGACTTTACATCACATGGCACAGCTGAGACGAACTGCAGGAGATTTTTACAGAGTTGCGAAAGATACTGTAAAAAAGTTATCTCATTACAAAAAGTTGTCAAAAAGGAATAAATGTTAGGTTAAGGGTTTGAACAGCATGGTGCAGTACCACATACAAAACTGGGAACATTTCCAGATGCCCATGTGACAATATAGTAACTAACAAGCATCTACAACAGTCTCAGACCTGAATGTAAGCCTGCCGGAAGTGCAGGAAAAACTTTATACAAAACTGATAGCAACTATCAGCTCCCACAAATATACTACAGTATAAATGTTTAATTATTGTGCTGTATGTGTGTGGACACTTTTTTCTCATCGCTGGCTTATACTGGGGGTTTAAATCTAAAATGTCTGTATAATTTATTGTAAATTGCTCTGATGGGATTCTAATAACAGCTACTGAAACAAATCTTTCAAAACTTCTTTTCACCTATTTTAGTTACGTGTTGAGTTGTAGAGGACGCTAAACCTGCTATGATTGTTATGAGTCTGACCTTAAAGCAAGTCTATGTAGCTTACTGAAGAAAAATAACAGCATCTTCCTCTTGCGTGAAATTTAGAACAATAAAAACACCTTGCTTAATTTAACACACTCATGAGTTTTACTGCTACAGCTGCACTAGTTCTGGTATGACCAGTAGCATAGGCGACTGATGTTAGTTAATGCTACCAAGCTTCAGATAGATGCTGCTGTGTAAGAGAAACAGTTTGCTGACTTTATGACCCTTTCATGCTTGTGCTGCACTACACTCAAGCTAGCCCCATTTGTGACCTCAGTCATCCAGACATAACTGTGAATCAATTACCTAATGTAGGCAAACCTTTGGAGGGGATTAAAATCCTAATGTTCACCTGTTATTCGGCATTGCCTTTTATTCTCAAGGGTACTTTTATGATCATACACACGGATGTTTACTAAGTTCCCAGAATGATTAAATGATTTGGCCTGAAACTTTAAAGTCTAATTTTTTGTTTCTACACTGGCCACTACCCAATCCTGCCCTAGGAAGCGTAGTGGAGAAAACTTGTGGAACAGATTAGCACAGTTTTGTAAGGCTGTCAAGGGCTTTGCTTCAGGCAAACGTTGTTCAAGACATCTGTAGACATCTTTGGTGTCACAACAGTATCTGAAAAATTTAATTTTCAAAATAAAATTCAAACTATCTTTGAAGAAACACCCACTGCTAAAAAGGGGTAAAAAGAAAAGGATTAGATTTGTTTTTCCCTAGGGTTTGCACAGGCAATAGCGCCAAATAGCAATGTTAAAGAGTGCTGAAGTCACAAAGAGGGCTAAGTTTTGTTAGCAGGTCACTAATAAACATTTCAATGCTTTTATCACAAAGAAAAATGGGATCTTGCTCTTGGTCATGTCACTGATTATGTCTTAAAAGCAATCAGCAAGGAATCTTAAAAAAAGAGGGAAAATTGCTATTATTCTGTAACTGCCACTTCTAGTCACAGTGGCCACTGTGATTAAAAGGAAGGGTTTTATTCTCCTACGATGGTCAAAATGTTGTTTCATAGAGTTTTCTATCAGGATTGACTTAAGGTCTGTGGGAAATACTGAATGTCTGTATTTGTTGAGGTTTTTAATGATCAAATTTAAAGGGATATTTGAGGATTTTAGGAAGTATGACATGAATCAAAGAAAATTAAAATCAAGTAAATTTCATCTGTGTCCCTTTCAGAGAAAGGTCCAGGATGAATTTAGCCTGGCTTTGCACAGAGACTGCAAGATGGAGACACTGTCCCAGAATGTTGAACCTCTCCTTTAAATATTCTATTATTTATTTATTTTTTTCAAAAAAACTCAATTGTGGCAGCTTCAGTATAGAAAAATGTCAATAATGAGTTTCAAGAATCCACAACACAATCCTGGTAGGAAACGAGGTAAAGCTGCTTTTTGGGGTGAGTACAGCATTCTCTATCAAGGTGACTTTCTATGAAGATAAACAAATTGATTTAAAAAAGTACAATAAATAAAAAGACAAAGTGTTGGTTTTCTCTCCTGATCCATGGTTTTCAGTTGACTCATGCGGTCACGTTCTCTGCTGATTAATTCCTGTGTGCTTCTGCAAATCAAGACAGACAGGTTTGGCAAATGAAAAAGATGGCAAAAGGTCTTGTACGGAGAAAAAATTGTGAGGATGCTCCTATACAGCCTAACCAGCAGTATTTTTTTTCCTGAGGGCAGTGCCAGAGGAAGGGTTATCAGAGTCAAAAAAAAAAAAAATAAAAATACTTTTTTTTCCCCCAGACTTTTCTATAACATTTGCTTTTGCTCAAAAAATAGTGGATAGTGACAATGAATCTCTTCAGGCCTCTCAGTGTTTTTCAAATGAACTAAGAAGATCTATCATTCTTTTGACATAGCCAAGTATACATTACTTCAGTTTAAAGCCCTTATTCACAGGATTTAAACATTTCTGACTTTGGCAACACCAAGCATAATTAAAAAAAAGACACTGTATCTGACAGAAATTTACAAAAAAAAATGTATGCCTCTGAAATATGTTAAAAGATGCTATTATCACATATAGCTTCTATAAAAAGGGGCTGGAAGAGGTCACAATTGGTTGGGAACCATTCCTCCGAAAGAAAGGCGATTAAGTCTTTCAAATCAAATTAATATATCCCATTGGGAGCTTGGATGAGCTGATCAAATTTCATGGCTATCTGCCTATCAGAAAATAAAATATCTAGAGTGCAAATGTCCTGAGGGTGGTACTAGAGGAAAGCTAAAGGTGGATCCGAAATAAAAAGGGTTCAGTCTCTGGGGTAAATTTCCCCTTAGATTTTGATGTCTCCTGTAGAAGTGAAAAACTTCACCTGATGCTGGCACTAAAGGAAAGGTCAGAGGGTTCACCAAAACATCAGAAATCGTCTTTGAGGACCATAAAACCATGATTATGCAACTTATATAATATAACATATAACCTCAATGGCACTGGGGCCACAGGAGGCAATTCTGTCGTAATGGCACACTGAATTTCCTTAATTTCCCATAATATATTAGTCAGTCCCTTTAAAGCTACACTATCCATCTTTCTAATCCGACAATGGATCAAATGACTCTGTATAATGTGACAGTTTCCGTTCTTAGTGACAAACCCACAAATGCTACAGATGTAACGGTTCCCCCTACCTCTACTGAGTTTTGTAGGGTCTTTGAGCACATTGTTTTGATTTCACTAACAGCTAACAAACAGTTTTGAAGTATTCTCACTGCTCTGATGAATCTATCAAACATTGATTGCTCAGCAGCAAACAGCAGACAAAAACTTCTGAAAGTGAAAATAAGTCTGTGCATTTTCTGCTTGTGCACTGCCCCAAGTGGAGGAAAAAAATCTAACAAGAAATGTAGGTTTAAAGATCGTTTCTTTAGGTGACCTGAGTGAGACAGAGAAGACCGATACCACAAGTGGGAAATAACATGTCCTCTGATGAGATAGTGTGTCTATTTCTTGGTTTAATTTTATGAAAAAAGTTACTGTTTATCTGTGACATGCTAAAATGTAGAGTAGCTGAGGCACAAGTAAAGAAAATTCAGTCAGCAAACTGACTCATTAATGGCTGTTACACAGCAATGTCTGTTAAATTTTTCCTCTCTGCGTGTGGATTTTGTAAAAGTGATGAAAAACAGGTGGTTAAAAAGAGGAAAATGGCAGAAACCAGAGGGGATGTACTTGTGATTAGAACAGGGTGTGAGGACTTTAATACAGCAGTGAATACGGAATTAACCACATTATGACATACACTGGGAGGAACAACATTAGGATTGTGGGGGTACCAGAGGGCTGCTTTAGTGCTCCACAACCTGGGTTGTTGAACTATTGCAGAAAAACCTTCCCCTAAGATGATTCCCCATTGATAGATGGGTCAAGCAGATCACTATAACCAGTGCCAAAGCCAGGAAAACATCCTAGAACCATTGTGGCACCGAATAGCAGAGGATTCAGGTGAAAGTGTCAATCTACCCTGATTACATGGCAAGGGTGGCCAAGGCCCTTGCAGCCTTCAATGGCGTCAGACAGCAGCTCAGACAATAAGAAGGACTCCAGTTATGGATCTCCCATCAAGCCAGACTTCACCTCTAACGACAGGGAGAAGATCTTCCTGGATCTGTAAAAACTCAGACCTACATAACACAGACCATCACTCATCATGTGGCTTGAGTGGATGGACAGACCCCATCCTAATCTCTTACTGTGGCCCATGAAATACAGAAGAAGCATATTATCTGAAAAAGACACCTTAAGGCAACACCTTGCTCACTTTTAGATACTTGATACTTGTAAATATAACTGTGCTCTCTACCCCGCCAAAGATGGACACAACAGTTATATGAGTTTCGACTCTGATCTGTTTTTCTTCAACATATTTATAGATTTTGTGTTCTTTCTTAGGTTGAAAGTTTTATTCTGATATGAATATTTCCACCTTAGGGTCTTTTTTTTGCTTGATATTGATATCACTGCTATTGCCATTGTTACGACTGTTTCTATGTGTCACTATAAGGTCTATACAGCCTTGAGAGAGGCTGTATTGGACCAAATTTTTTTCCAAATACTAAAATGGGTCCAGCGACACAGCCATATTGATTCAAAGGGAATTGCCAATGAGAGTAGTGACATGTGAACCAAACTTTTTTGTTCACATATTGTTTTAGCTTATGTCTATGATATGACATGTGACAATCTACAGATTTGGGGGAGTATTTTATGCCATTAATTGCCAGAGCATTGAATGTAGACAGGAAATGCAAGGAGGGAGTATGGGAGTGACATGCAATAAATGGTTCAGCTGGCCAGGAGTCGAACCACGGACTTGCAGCTTAGGGCTTCTACGTCCACGTTCTACACTCCCCAACCACTCAGCTAAAAGATCACCACCACAAATTGATATTTTCCTGTTTGACAAAAGATCTCTCCCATTTGTCACAAACTGCCATCTCATATATCTCTTATTGTAGCCTGGTATATTTAGATATGCAGTTCCCCCAAAGGTTTAGCACCACAGTACAGTGGTGACTAGACCCTTTGTTGCTGTCCAGTAATAAATTCATTTAAATTTATAAATGATTAAATTGACATTTTCCTAGACATTAACTTGACCCTGGGTATGTCAACCGCTATAATCTGGAAATCCCTTGAAGTTTACCTTTTTGTCCTCTAAGGCTGAAGAAAGTGCACAAAAAGTCTTTCAGAACTATCTGTACAGATGATAGGTACTGACGAGAGACTTTCAAATAAACATAAATCTGAATTACATAAGGAACGGCTCCTGTTACAAACTGAATTTTACAATTTGTGAATAAGATATACTGAACAGCTTTTATTTAAATCAAGAGAAATATTTTATAAACATGGCAACGAAACAGGCAGACTGCTTTCTCGCCAATTTAAACAAGCTGTGCCAAACATTGCTATTTTAGAGATCCCTGTGGCATCCGGTGCGACTTCCTAACATCAAAAAACTATAATCATATTTTTATTTATTTTTTTGTTTTTGATTATTGTGTTATTCAATTTTTAACTGTAATATCCAAAAAATGGTCATGGTTAATGAAGCCAGTGGTTGTGGCAGCAAAACTGTTGGTCTTTGGCACTTTCCCTTCTTGAACAATCATATATATGAACAATACCTTAATGGCTGCCCTTGCCCTCTCTACATGTCTTCTCTCGGAGGTCAAAATGTACCTGCCAGGGACCCACTGTGCTGCTGCAGTTGGCTGGTGAAGAAGCGTTCCCGCTGGGACACCTGCTCGTCCCAGGCCTCCAGTATTCGCTGTCTCTCCCCAGGTTCCAGGGTCAGGGTGTCTGGATGGGCCTCGTCAATGTGGGCCCTCACCCCCTCCAGGCTGTGAGAGTACTGCAGCTCCCCACACACCATGCATACCAACAGCTGGTTGAGTGGGTCGTAGTCCATGAGGTAGTGGTGCCTCCACACAACATCTGAGACAGAACCTTCCTCACCATTATTATTTTCATAGTCAGCAAACAGAAGCTCTGACTCATCTGTAGAGACAGTAAAAGGAGAGTGAGTTTTGTGCTAATTTTGCCCTTTTAATGTGCATTCTTTTTGGTTCAAAGTGACAGAGTTAATACTCCACCCTCTACTGGCGCTGTGTATTTCGAGTATGGAAATGATTCCGGGTCGGTGTTCACTGAAGTACTGTGAAAGGAGAAGTTACGTTAGTCATTATTCTAGACAGTATCCGTAGCAGCAATGCCAAAGTGGGGCAAAACCTATCTCCAACCTCATTAGATGTTCTGACTCATCAGAGTTCACCCACTGACCGGAATCCTACAGGGATTAGATAGAGAAAAAAAATCAGGGTTTGATAAAAAAAAAAAAAAATCTAGTTTCCGATAAGTAAAATGAGTGAAGTTACTTTTTTTTCTTATTGTATGAAAATAAAGTAAATGTAGCCTAACTTCATTCATCTGGGGAATTTAGTGAATAACTTTTGTGAGGACAAATAGAAAAGGATCTTGCTGGAATCAAAGCATGCATGACTTGTGAACAGACACTAAACCTACAAACAGACTGTATTGTACTGTTATCTTCCAGTTCTCAGTAAGAATGTGACCCATGTGTTTACTTATAAGTAATCTGTAATCTTCGTCATTTTTGCTATACCTGTGCAGCTCTTACCTGTGTCGGTAGGTCCTGTGCTGGTAGGATGGGCCTCCAGTTGCTGGGAGCTCTCCTTGGGGTGGTTCCCTTGTCCTGAATGGCCTTCCTGGCTCTCTGCTCCTTCTTCTTTATTCTCCAATACTCCCGCTTCCTCTTTAGAAAGTCCTCTTCAGACTCCCCAGATATGGGCTTTGGTGGAACCATGGTGCTTATAGGTGCAAGCTTAGTGTGAGGTTGTGTCATATGTGTTGGGCTGTGAAGTTGAGAACAAGGAATTTCCATTGGACTGAGGGTTGAATTTGGAGTTTGACCAGGGGGTTCAATGGGTTGCAGGTTGATGCTGGACAATGGGTTGTCTGGAGGCTTCAGAGTAGGGGGGGAGGGAGCTGAATCTAAATCTGTGCTTCTAGACATCCACCTTCTTGAACCTGGCAGGGCTTGTTGCTGATTCTCAGGAGCTCCTAGACAGTCGGACATGATCTGTGAAGGCTCAATGTTTTTGTTGTTCTTCTCACTTCTGGATGAACAAGAGAAACTGCTGACTGGCAATTTAACCTGGAGTGTGGCCGATGATTGTTCAGCATTACATGTGGTAGGGCTAACAACCAGGACAGTAGGTATCCCAGTCACTGCAGTCAGAGAAGCAATTGATGGCTTGGGCTGAAGAGCTGGTTTTGCTTGAAGATTTACCCCCTTAACAGTGTTGATGATAACAAGATGTGGAGCCTGAAAGACATCAATACAACATGAACAAAAATGAAAATATCAAGACATCTGTCAATAATCTTTTGGAAACAAAAAGACTTCCCACTATTTTTGCTGTGAAGTGTCAAACTGCCTAAGACTCTTGGTGTAGTGATATCTGTAGCCCCACGGAACACACAGAGCAAAGGTCTGTCTATTGAGGGTCTCCAATTCTTAGCTTTGATAAAATGAATTCAGTATAATCAGGGTTCATCATCCATTAAGAGTCAGAAAGTGGTAAAATATTCACTCTGGCCACTACGGTTTGAGGCGGTAATATCTTAATTCCTCAGTACACAAAGTCTATGGAGTCTTTAAGGGGACATGAGCAAAACTTTTTTCCCCTGTGATTTGCTGGTGCACATTGCATAGTATCCCATGTGCACCAGATACTTTTAGTTTACAGCAGCAGACAGTTTCTGGGGCACACCAGAAACTAAGCTATTTTTTTTCACTCATATATATGATGAGTTAATACAAAATACATGTGATCAGTTTGTTTTCCTCATAGCTACAACATGTTCCTAGGGCTTTCAGTTCATCATCTCACCTTAATGAGTAACCACCAATGTAATGGCTAACAAAATTTGAATAACGTCATTTTTATAAAGGCAGTTAACATATTGTTAACATCCAACAATCATATATCCTATAGTTTTAGCCTGTGGCCCACTGGAACCTGCGATTATTTTAAACATGTATGCAATATGCTCAATGTTAAAGGCATTTAAGGGTTGAAAACACTGTTGTTGGGTAACTGACAAGAAAAATGGAAATTAAAAACAGTGAATGATTTTGTAAAAATTTTTTTCAACTTTTCTGTCTCACACTAGGAATATGAAAAGCTAGACAACAAAAGTATCTTCAATAGAAAACATACACCTCAGCTCTTGAACTCAGATCTTTCAGTTAGATCTTTCAACTTACCAAGTTGTACATGCCACATTGTGGGACTATTGAAAGGCCTCTCATAAACACAACCACAATCTGAGGGGTTTTTTTGAACGAAATTATTATGAGGTGCTCAAATTTAAAAAAAAGAAAAAGAAAAAAGTGAAGAATCAAGTTCAAATGTTAAATGAACAAAAGCTAGGGTGGGGGCAGACTTTAGCTCTATATAGTCTTTGACAATAAAAAACATTATTCCCGTGTGTCACTTCACCTTGATGTTTGTTGTGGAAAGATCACTGCTGCATTCTCCCTGTCTCTCTTTCTGCCGGGCCTTTAACCTGGCCCTTTGCTGCCGCTTCATCAGCTTCCAGTATTCCCTCTTCTGCTGCAGGCTGGTCAAGCCACCCTGCTCAGTGCCCAGACTTCCATATCTTTGTGCTGATGGTGAGTTGCTGTTTTGGCATTCTTCTTTTGCCTGACACTGTTGTTCAATGTGCTGTTGCTGTGGATGTGGTTGATCCAGGGGTAGGTGGTGAAGCTTAGGTGGCTCAGGGGAGTAACAGTTTTGATGGTCCTCTTTTCTGGTGAAAAGCCTCTGGGTTCTGGTCAGTGATGCTGGATCGTCCGAGGCTTCCATGGAGGGGTTTACTATGAAATTCAAAGTGGTTTGAGAGGAGTGATCGCAGGTGGGATGCAGGACTACTTCACTGGAGGTAGGAAGAGATGGAGGTTTCTCACTAATTTGCCATGAGTTTCTGAGCTGAGGACTTGGTGAACCGGCATCAGTTTCTGGCTGCCAGCTTTTAATCTGCAATGTCAGGTCAGCAGCCATAGGAGCCACCTCATCTTTTTCAAAAAAGAGCTGAGGTATGTCTGGCTTTATCTCTTGCTCTGAAGCCTCCTCCGTTGTCTCTACTTTAATTTCAGTCTGCTCACTTTTGCACTCCCTCACTGTGCTAAGTGATTCTTCCAGGAGTTTCTTCATAGAGGCCACAGCTAGCAGCGTGGTAGCTTGGCTGTCTGCACTCAGAGCTGGATCAGACTCTGGCTGGGGCCCTGGAGATGCTGCTGGGGAGGTTGGGGGTTTGATATCTGGACAGATGGCTTGTTCTCGTTGAGAATTTAGGTCAACTGCTGGCATGGACTCAGTCTCTTGTTTGATCTCATTTACATTTGGTATAACAGGCACAGTGTTGTTGGGAAGAGGTTGTGTGTTTCCCGTATGGTTAGTAAGAAGACTACTGCTCAGTGGTACAGTGGTTACTGCTTCTTGCCTCTGAGCCTTCCTCCTCTGTAAGGCTGCGTTGGCCCTAGCTTGTAAGACGCCCTGCTTCAGTCGCGCTGCACGAGCTGCTCGCTGCTCACGTTTCTTTATCCTCCAGTACTCCCTCTTCTTTGCCATTCTCTCCTCCTCTTTCAGCTCTGGATCTAGAGAGAGTGCTGATAGTAGTGGTGCACTGCTTGAAACGGCCATTTTCATGACACAGCCACCCAGTTTTGACCCTGCTGTTAATCCTCCAGAAATGGCATTTTTAGGGGTTGGAGGATGAGTGAGTGTGAGCTGACCTACAGTTTGATGTGGTAAGGAATCTGAATTAGGAGCATTTGTGCTTTCAACTTGAGTCCTTGGTCTGAATGACAGCAGTCTCAGAGGCTTGTTGACTGACTGTCCAGAAAGAGGAATAGAGCCTTTCACCTGAGCTGGGCGGAGTGTAATGGGTGTCTGGTTTATCTTAACAGTTCCTCTCCGTTTAGTATTAGGCTGATGTTGAAGTTGTGTAATGGGGTTTTTACTGGAATCTAAATGAAGTTCTTCTTCCCTTTTATGTGCTGCTGTGTTTTGACCTGTCGGAACCTGAGGAATGTTAATGGTCACAGTCCCATCCTCTTTGATGAACCCACCAATAGTCTCAGAGGCATGGGCCAGAGTGTTTCCTGCTGACTGTGTCAGGGCTCTGGCCTTCCTCATCTCCTCTAGAATTTTCTGGTAGCGCTTCACTCTCCGCATCAGAGAGTCCTTCTCCTTCAAGCGAGCCTTCATCTCCATTGACAGCTTAGCTCGCTGTTCGCGCTTTTTAACCCGCCAGTACTCTCGTCGTTTGGCTATTATCTGCTCGGGTGTGTCACTGGGGTCAGATCTGGGGATATTTCTGGTACCCAAGACTGAAGCAAGCAGCGGGGATCTACATCTTAAGTTTCTTTGATTCATGAAATTCTTCTGGGCTTCAATGAACCTCTGTCTAGGTGTTTTACATCGTGCAATCCCCCGGGTAACATTGGACAGATGTACATAACTTAGAAACCTTCTCTGCGATTCCCCTGTTTTTTTCACAGAAATAACATCTGATGCATTTGCCGTCTGTGTTGTCCTATTGTCGTGTGGATTTTGTACTTTTAATTGATTTACTTGCAAGTTAACTGAAGGTAAACTTGCCGCCCCGCTTTGCAGCTTATTATTTTCCCTTTTGGCAGCTGTAAATGAAGTTTTCACCCGAGTAGGAGACAGTTTCTGGCCTGCTCCTTTCAAAAAAGACTGAGATGGAAGATGCTGAAGAACCATGCCATCCATGAGTCCAGTTTTTTGTGCTCTTTGCCTCTGTGCCATCATTTCTGTACCCTGCGTCCTCTCTCTGGCTTTAGCTATCCGAGCTGCCAGCCTTGCTCTCTGTTCTCGCTTTTTAATCCGCCAATGCTCTCTGCGCTTGGCTGCTCTCTCCTCCTCTGACTCCATGGAAGGCTGTGACTTGCCAACACCTTTAGCCCTCTGCGTGGTGACCAAGGCACTCTTTGTTCCACTTTGAGGTGTTGTGTTTGCTGCTTTGCCCTCTGTTTTAACAGAAACAGGGCCACATGGAGAAGACACAAGAATCATGCCTGTGGTCACATTGGTGGGTAAGAGTTTGGGCTGAATGCGTATTGCAACTTGTTCCTTATGTTGCATTTTTGGGACTGATGTGCCCTGCATAGACACACACGGCTGAGGTGCTGTTTTGGCGGAGCTGCCATTGGTAATTCTGGTCACTCGGACTGGAGGCACTGAGGAACTGGTGTTCAGCTGGGTTCCACTAGGTGTGGGTGAGGTAACAGCTCTGTGCACAGCACCCCTTGCTGTTCGGCATTTCTCTGGGGCTGTGTTGCCCCCAGCAGCTTTGGCTGAGATTGAACATGATGCTGGCAACTGAGGCAAGACCTTGTTGAGTTTAATTGACTGGAACCACTTTTCCTTTTGGCTTTCAGTGGCTTCAAGTGAACTGTCCCCCACTGTATTACCACTCCATGATGCAGGAGAGACATTGGCTGTTTTGTATGACTCATCGTTACTCTGCATAGGAGAAGAGGAACTGGCAAAAGAGCCAGATAAACCGGAATTCAACACTGCGGGGGCATTTAGATGTAGAAGCTTTCCCCCCCGCCGGTCCTGTGATGGCTTTCCTCTCCGCTCTGACAGTCGGGCCCTCTGCTCTCGTTTCTTGGTTCTCCAGTATTCTCTCTTTTGGGCGAGGGTAGCATCATCGTACTCCGAGGCAGGCCGGTAGCGGTGGGACGCTGAACCACCTTTGCCTTTTGCAGTTGGCATGCTATTGCCAGCTTGGAGAGCTCATCAGTTCTCATCCACCAGTACTGGTTGGTTCTTCCTTTGTCACGCTGATTCAGTTCATCCCCTCAGTCTAGACTCCTCATGACTATTAACTTACATTGTGTTCTCCTATACGATGCCACAGTGGGTAATTTTGCTCTGCAGAGCAGCTGCCGAATCTCTCAGACATTACATTGGTATGCAGGTGTCCTGAGGAACATAAAACAATTCTTAGTTGCATCCTACTTTGTAAAAAAAAAAAAAAAAATCATGAGTTTCATGAGTCAACAGTTCAGAGATGTGAGGCAACAATTTATTAAACAGGTTGTAACAAAGTAATTTAATATAGATTTCTTTAAAAAGGAGAGTTCAGGCATTAATGTGAAAAATTACCATATTTTCTGACCTCAAACGGGGGCTATGACTATGTACAAACAAAATATTATACACTCAAATGCCGCTTTATTAGGTACACCTGTAAAATCTAAAGCAATCCAATAGAGCAGCGCTGGCATAAATTCTACATTTAGAGACATTATAATAATCAGTTTTGTTGATACTGTCAGGGAGGAAATAATTCAATTGTATGTTAATTCTTGAGGTTGTAGTTACCAGTTTTATTGTACTGGACTGCATTACATTGAGAGGTCTTGCTAATATTTTGCCAGTGCCCCAATTTAAAAACAATTGTTAGCACAGAATGTTTCTACTTAAACAATTTGTTATAATTGCATTAATTTACCAAACTTGGTATATCATACTATTATGAAGGGATGGGATCATTCAATTCACCAGCATTTTTGTGTTCAATTCAATTCAATTCCATTTCATTTATATAGCGCTATATCATAACAGATATTATCTCAGGGCACTTTTCATATAGAGCGGGTCTAGACCAAACTCTTTATAGTTATTATCTACAGAGAGCCAAGAGCTGAACAGACTTAAATACATCAGTTCTTACCCTGGACCAGAACCCTTTATCAGCCCTAAGGTACTTTGACAGCTTCTAATTGGCAAAGGCTCAACCTGTCTGGGAAAGATCAGAGCTTTTTTAATGTCAAGTATGGATCAGCTTGACCACTGAATGTAAGAAGATTTTCATATTCTATTTTTCCCATATAATGAACTTTGGTAAGTTCGGGCTTAATCAACAAATCATTTCAAAATGACTAAATTTTATATATGAATTATAATTTTTGTTTTAATTATTCCAGAATTAATCTTTTTTATTTAAATCTTTTATAAATAAACATGAATTAGGGGATTTTTTTCTTTCCGCACTTAGGTAATGTTGACCATTCTTCCAGAGTATGTGGTGTATTCTCTGCTTTGCACATTACTGCACCAGCAGAAAAAGACTGCCCTTGTCTCACACTTGGTTCTGGTCATATTTGGTGAAGGTGTATCTAACTTCTTTAAAAGTAGCTCTGTCCAACTTTTTAAATTTTAATCTCTTTTTAATTTACCTTGCAATTTAAGCTTTGGATGTTCAGAGATTCCAGTCATACTGTTTAATTAGTGGCTTGCTCGTAAACTGAGAGTACGACCTACAAATATCAATTGACTATGTCAAAGGCGTTTGTCTTCTACCCTGAGGAGGCCGTGGCCCAAAACCTGGCCTCTCCTTACCTGAACACCAACAACATGGGTTTTATTGCTGTTATGTCACTTTCAATAGATTTTTCATTAATGCACTGCATTCTGTTTTTGTTTTCTCAGCTTCAATATTTGATTTATATGAATGAATAAAATTTGATTTTAGTCCCGACTTTAAGTACAAAAAAATGGGCTTTTGGTATAGTGAACTTATACTGCTACTCAAAAATCCATTAGCATTTAAATCAATTCCACTCGAACAAATTAATTTCTCCGTAATCAATTAGTTAACTATTGAAATTTCAACTATGTAAAGTTAACTTGTCCAGGTTAAAAGTGTTTTCTCAATAAAAAACATGCAGTTGAATTAACAACCCAGGGAAAGCTTTAACACAACTGATGCACTGAATTGCAGTAGAACAGTTGTCGCTCCTCTTTAACTTCAGAAACTATAATATTACTAGAGACACATTTTCAACCCATGAAGGGAAGGGTGATCCTCAATTATCTGCTGATGCAATTTTCAAATTGATTTATTGCATTTTGCCCTGGTTTGGCACACATCTGACATTTACATGATAAAGTCACAAGTTATTTTAAAATATATAACATGTAAAATGTAAGATATCGTATGCAAAAACATCAATTCAGCATGGAATATAATATTTGAACAGTATTCTAGATGTAATAAAATCAAATTTAAGCACATCTGGTGCTGAAATGGGATTTTGCAAAATGAAACAGCTTTTCAAACGTAATAAAGTCACATGACTTAGCCAGAGATCTAAGAAATTTCACCACATATCACATAAAGCCATCGGTTTATGACTCACATTTGGGGCATGTGGATTATAACGTGAAATATTTCATATACAATTAATTGATATATAGGTTCATAAGATCTTGGTCATTCCGCACGTTCTTTGTGAAACTTTTTCCTAAATTAATTTCCTTAAATATCATATCCAGACTCACTAAGACAACTGTCCCCATTTCGACAGACGCTTGCCTGAGATGGATTAAAAGCAAATCAAGACAATGCACAGGGACTAAAACGCCCATTGCTCTGTATCACAACACTTGTACCCAGTGTGCGATTTCCACGTGACAAGAGACCACATCTAATAGTTGTCAGAATATTTAATTATAACACTGAAGGACATAAATTTGAAGCGTTTCGTTTTCATTCCACAGCATCTGTGGTGACACGGACACGTCGTGTGTGAGAAATGTGTAAAAGCTATAGGAACCAGGAAGCGGGCGGAGTGTCACTGTCCCTTTAAACCTGTCCCTTTCTATCACAAATTATATCTGTCGAGAGCCATTTTTATTCTTTATTCTGGCTCTATTTCATCATAAACGCGGCGAATCGACTTAGTCGAAGCACAGTTTAGAACAGATACAGAAACCCGGTGGGAAAAAAGACCGCACTAGAGCGTAAATGGTGCATAAAGCGCTTGTCTCTCAGCGGCACAATGGACAAGATCTTCCTCCTCCTGTCCACACGGACTGGCGCCTGTCTGAGTCTGCTGCCTGTCTAAAAGACGCGAGGAAAGCCGCGCGTTACTGCCACAAAGCAGGAGCCCTGGAAACATGTGGAAGAAAAACATGCATACCCGTTACCTTCCGGTTACACCTAACTTTCCGGGACAGTTTACTGGAGGTTTTTGGACAGATATTTTTGCCAGGACACTGCAGCTACTTTCCGCCAGCCCTGCCGTGCTCTGAGGCTGCCTTGACAACGCTAAAAAGTACCAGGATGTGGGACCGGGATGCTTGCTCTGTGTGTGCGTGTGTGCGTGCGTGCGTGTGCGTGTGCGTGCGGCGTGGACACAGAAACCGTAAAGTACGACGCCCCCTCCGTTTCTTTCCAGACCCCGACCCATTAAAATGATTTCACCAAATTCCGACAATGAGCGTGACATATCCAGGAGTCACACACCCAATGTGATCAGGCCCCAACCTCATGTCCCGGTTCACCGTGTGGTCTAGCCTGAATGCTGGAGGAGAGACAAATTCAATAACTGATCAAAAGAAAATTCGGTGACAATGCATGAGATTGCATAAGGGTTGCAATAACACAGTCCTCTCCAGCTTGGAGCAGATGGACAAAGGTCCATTGATTTATTGGATTTTTCTACTGATGACCTCAACTGATGTGGGGTTTTTGTGCAGGAGCTTCAGTGTTTGGGCCACAGCTCAATAGAATGCTTCAATAATATGCTCTATAATCAAATGTGCATCATTGTAGACGAGTGTGATGGAAAAAGTGAAGATGGAGGCATGTAGAGGCAGAAAATATAAAATCAGTTTTAAAATCCTTAACTCAGGACGGATGGGACTTGAGACAGAGTCCAAGAAATCATCGTCTTCATTTGAAAATATGTAGGTCCGTGACAATTAACATCCAGCAAATTCATTTAACATTTGAGGTGAAACATTTTTGTCAGTTAATCAACACAAGGAGTCAACTGCCTGGACAAATGCATGAAATTTATTCTTTACAAATTTCTATTTCTATTTCTGTTTGGAAGAGGGGACAACATAATAAGAATCATTTATGATTGAACTAAATTACTATAAATAACATTAATAACAGAATGTATAATTAGAGCCACCCCCCCCCCCCAAAAAAAAAAAACAAAAAACAAAAACAAAAACAAAACAACCAAGAATATTGATAGCTGACTGGTCTTTTCAGTATTTTTTTTAAGCAAAATGTGCCAAAATGTTCTCACAAGTGCACTTACTGATTTTTTTTTTTTTCTGGAAACTGAGTATTTGGGGTTTTGGCCACTGGCCAGAAAAAAAACCCGAAACTGAACATAACAGCTTGAGCTCATGTCAGCAGACAAACAATTTAATAATCGCGCTTGTTATGGGCTGATCGGTCAGTAATGAATCGAACTGTTAGTTGCAGCCTTTTGTTATTATCTGATAAAGACCCACACTGTGCTTATAAACAAAAGTAAAGAGTATTTTAGGAAAACACCAGACATGATCCCCAACGCGGAACATAAAGAGCCCGTGGGGCCGTTATCCGCGCCGGAGCCTCTCGGTGAATTAACCGACGCTTCGCCTCGATCGCCGCATGATTTTGCGTGAACAACAGCGTCGGTATTAGCAGCTTATCAGTATTAGCGCCTTCTGCTCCGCTTGCCCCCACCCCTCACCCCACCCCCCACCCCACGGGGTGGGTGTGCATTGTCGACGCTGCTACTGTCTCTTTAAATTTACCCAGGAGCCCCTTAAGGAGCCCCAGGGGCCCCTAGTCCGGCTCCCCACCCTGAAGACAAGCAAGAGCCTTAAAATACATTACTGGAGGCCTGCACCGAGGCGCTTCACTCACCCCGGGACGCGGGCGCGGGCTGCGGCCGCCGGCGGATTCATGATTGCGTGATTATATGAAAAGTTAACTTGGCTCCCGTGCGGGGCGCGTGCGGGGACATCGTAGAGCACGGGCTCCTCAGCGATGGGCTCGCGATAGAGCGCCTGCCAGATGCGTGTCGAAGCGCGAGCGTGTTACTCTGGGAACATGTCGCGGTGAGCGTGACATGACCCGGTTCGGCGCTACGGTACCGTGAAGGAAGGACGAACCGCAGCCACTATTAACGCTACAGCCGGGCCAGTGATGGAAGAGAAAGAACCGGGGGAACGCGAGCCCGTGGACCTCCGGTGCGCCGAGCAGGCTGAGCTGCTCTCATTAATAATAAGCGGAGAGGAGGAAGCGACGCAAGAGGAGAGTGACATAGGAGGTAAAGGGGGAAAAACTACTGGTGTTATTGTCGGTGTTGCCCACCGCGGAGTGGCTCTGGTGGCTGTCTGAGCCACGGCCATTGTCAAGCAGCCAGTTACTCCGTGTCAGGGACAATGCCATGGAGCAGCATGGCCCCTCTGTCTCTGTGGCTCCTATAAACAAAGGCTCAACATCACGCAGGCGAGCGGAGCGAGGCCCGCGGCCGCCACCTAGCGGACAGCGGCGGCGGGGGCCGCCTCATCCCGGCGAACAAACAATAATAGCGGGGCTCGTCGGATAAAACGAGCCGAGTCGGGGAGTAGACGAGGTGGAAGCCGGAGGAGGACGTAGGAGCGGGAGGCTTAGCGTGGGCGCCCAGCCGCCGGTCACCGGGGGCCACTAACAGTCACGTCCCGAGAAAATCTGCGCGTCCACGCTCCGCGCGTGACGCGGTCCGTCGCTTTAACGCCGCTCCGGTGCCGTGGTTATCCAGGCGCGCGTTCGCGGTCGCGCACACGCACACGCATATGCTCGGTATCTCATTCATAGTAAAATACCGAATAATGTTGAATTCAGTCATCTCATCAGCTAATTTCCATGTCACTGCTGTGTTATATTAATATTAATAACAGGCCTCATTGGTCAGATGCCGGATCAGAAGGTTAGATCACAAGGATTGCGGCGGCACATACTGTGTACTCACTTTTATGTATTAAGTACACCTAGATAAAATAAAATGCAATATGATACAACGGGCCTCAAAGTCTCCTTCCTGAGGATTATGATGCACAGTTTTTATTGAATCTGTTTGAAACAAGTGGTGATTTAATTTAATGGTCATTTTGGAAGCTCTGATTTTAGAGGTGAGAGATGTTTCTAATACTGTGTCCATCCCATTTATTGGAATTAAGGTTGACAAAATATTAGGAACACCTGTCAATATAGCTTAGTTTAATTCAACAGCGCTACTAATTACAGCCTCCGAAATGACCATTTAGACAGATCAACATCCTCTTAAACAGATTCAATAAAAACTGAGGATTATTACCCCCATGAACAGAGTTTATTATAGGGCTTCTGCATATTACTGCATTAGCTTTATCTAGGTTCACCTAATAAACTGATAAACAAGTTTAGAATAAATGAATCGCTCTGTGTCATAGTAACCCTTTCCCTGAACTGGGGAACTTGGCATATACATTAAATGGGTGCGACATGGATTTTTTTGAGCACTAGAATAAAAAGCAGTTAAGAAAATCATTGACAAATCTATTTTGGCATCAGTAGGGGAAATATATTTGAAATTATTTAATGTCAGTTTAAGCCATTTTCTCCTTCATACATGGCTGTTAAAGGAAACAAAATATACGGAATATAATAACATAAAATGATAGGGCGTGTATCATTGGGTTGACCATAACAGTCACAATGGATTAGTTACTTTGTTTATACTTTATCATGCTTAGGTTGGGATAAAAAGGAAACTGATTAGTGCTGTTTTGTGTTCCAGGACCATAAACAAAGCACTCTGAGACGCTTTCACTTACAGTGGCCAAGCATAGCATTTGTATTGCTGTGATGAGTCATTTCCAGTTTGCAGAGGTTAGGTCTATGTCTAAAATAGTGCCACACTTTGGATGATCCTGTGTGAGGTATAGTAGCTGCAGCTTTTTTTCTGGGGCATCTTTGCTTTGACAGGACACAGCCATCTTTGCCACGTGGTGTTATCTAATGACCACGGGTATATGGATGACTTACCCTAGTCGTAAGCAACTGTCTTTAATATTGCTCTTTTTATAGCCCATGAACATTCTTCCAAAAATCTTCACAGTCGACACTGCGCTTCCTTGCTTCATGGTTCTCAAAAATACACAGGTGAAGTCTGATGTCGAACAGAGTGGTATTGCTCAGAAAATCAAAGGGTAGACAGAAAGACAGAAAGAGATTTCCCAATTTATTAGTCAGATACCACATAACATATATCTAATAAATCTATCATCTCTCACTCTATAAAAGTGCAGTGCCCTAGAACAAAAGTGACTTTAAATTCTGCTGTCATTGCCATTTTGTCTACACACTTTTAGCCTTAGGAGTACTGATCGATCTGCTTCGGTACTGACCGTATTAAGTGGATCGTTCAAATCCACATTAGGTATTGGAATTGATGTCAAAGAGTACATTTTTTAGCTTCCCTAAACACATGTAAACGGACAATGTATCAGAATTTATCTGTGTTCTGTCTTGTTCATGTCAGAGGAGGATGGTCTTGCCAATGGCCATGGTGAGGAGGAATCAGGGGCCGGCATGATCACACCTGTCAGATCTCCAGGCACCAGCTACTGGAGCATCACAGAAGGCCCCGACCACCCGCTCCTCCTCTCCCCTGCCCCGGGGCCCTCTGGCCGAAAACCCAGGGTCCAGCGGGCTTCGCGTCCGGGCCTCAGCCGGATCCCAGGTCGAGATCACCGCCGCTACTACCATGAATACTGGCGCAGCGAGTACCTCATGGACTTTGACCCCCAGCGGCATGGGATGATTTGCATGGTGTGCGGCAGCTCATTGGCCACCCTGAAGCTCAGCACCATAAAGAGGCACATTAGACAGAAGCACCCTGATTCCCTGCTGTGGAGTGCCGCTGACAAAGAGGTGATCCGCTCTGGCTGGGAGAGCCACTTGAGCCTGGGGGGAGGTCATAGGTCATACAGCTCTGCTACTGGACCTTCACCTCAGGAAGAAGAGGAGCAGCTGGAATCAGGCCAACATGCTGCAGGTGGGTAGGACTCACCTTAGGACTTAGCCTGGATTGGCTAGAAGTGCTCTAGATCTCACACTTGGTGGCAGTATGAGTTTTTGTTTCAGCATGGTGTTTGAGGAGGAGACAATGATGTAATGATTGACTGATGATGTGCAGGGGAATACAGAGGGAAGAGCTGTGCCTGGATATGACTGTTTCAAGGTAGCCTTTGTAAAATATATTTAAGGTTACAGAAAAAAATCACAGTATAGAATCACATTTAGATTTTCAACTAGAGTTAGATAAATTACTCATATATTATTAACACCCTTTTCAAATCTAAATCAACCAGTTTTTCTCATATAAGGCAAATAAAGGAGATAGCATAGTTTTAAAATCTAAAAAAAACAAATGGGTTATTTCTAAAGGTGCTAAATGTAAGTTTTTGCTATTGCTATATAGCCAACATTAGCATTAAAAGCTGACTTAGGGGTCTAGAAGGAATGTTACAAGTTCAGCATTGAACTTCATTCCTTTACTCACAAAAAGTGTTAACATTGAAAACATCAATGTTAACTCTTGTTTTGCTTCTATTTCTATCACTTCTTTTCATCCACTGAAGTTAGCATGCTAACCAGCTAGCCCCAACCCATCCCACTTAGATAGAGGTAGTGAGCAGTGTCCAGTTTACAACAACCATTATCACCACCTCACGCTACCAGCAAGAAACTACGTTTATATATATATATATATATATATATATATATATATATATGTATGTATGTATATGTGTGTGTGTGTGTGTGTGTGTGTGTGTGTGTGTGTGTGTGGATATGTATATGTTTATGCATGTGTTTGTTTTTTTAGGGTTGTTTTTTGCATGTTGTCCAAATCAGAGTAGACAGACAGCCATTGTGGCGTGAGGACAGACAGACAGACAGTGTGTGTTTAGCAAAGGAGACAATTTGTGTCTATATTTGTATCAACCCAGATTTGTAGAGGATACTTTGTTAGTTAAAGTTCCAGTCAGGCTTTACATGGAGTTATTTTAAACACAAGGACACTTTGCTCCATGTTATTATCTCTCATTTCATCCAACCTCTTTGCCATCCCTATCTGCAGTCTTTTTTCATGCACATGTGTAGTTGATCAGAAACCGGGTTAACTGTATACAAGGCTAAGACATAAGAAATAAAGTTGTTCCATAGCCTGCTTTCTTCTTTCTTTATGGTTTTCATGTTCTCTTCAGAAATACATGGTTGTCCTCCAGGCCCTTTGTTACCTTCCTCACACCCCCTGGTATTGCACATATTCTTCTTTTTTATTGCTATTGAAATTTAACAACAATCAGACATGATTCAGCAGCTCCATACAAAGTGCATTAGTTTGTATGCAAACATCATTCCACATTAAATAAAATATAAAAGTAAATAATAAAGAGATTATTACTAAATAAATAATATTAAGTAGTGTAGTACAAGTAAAGAACAGTCATATAGTCAGTAAACTATAATAAAATTGTATCTTACCCTAATGTTTTCTAACATTAGCCCCATGTTCATACTAGACCAAGTAGGACTGTAGCAGTAAAGAGCCCCGAGAGTAATCAAATAAGCAAGGGTCCATTTATTTGTCAATGACTTCAACATTCCACCTCTAAGAGAAATAACGTGCTATTTGTCCTTTTAGAGGTTACATAAAGTCACTTTAGAAAACATAATTTGAGTATGTGAAATCTACTCATTAAAATTGTGAAATTCACAAAAAAGGTATTTTTACTTTCAGATTTACTTGTAATGGTTAACCCCAGTTAAGACAGAATTACATTTATATTTAAACATTAGTGTAACATCACTGCATCATTTGTTTTGTTTAGCCAGACCTCCATCATGTAAAAGTTCACAAATGTAAATTATATAATTCTTTAATGGTTTTAACATAACATTGGTTGTCCTTGTTCTTTCAAAAGGTCCTTTTGGAAGATTCTGACTTTAGTGCCCCCTGGTGGTTGACTCTTTTGTATTTTTTTTGTTTTAGATTTTCCAAATACAAGTTGTCCGCTTTCTTGATTCTCAGCAGAACCCCTTGACCCTGTGACACCCCAGGAGCACCCTCAACAGCCCCTCAGTCTGTCTCCTCAGTCTGAGGAGGTTGAGGCCCCACAGCCCCGGGAGGAGGAGCAGGATCTTCCCGGACCATCAGCCCAGACCCTGGAACGCTACCTGAATGACTCGTTGCATGCCTGGTTTCGCCAGGAGTTCCTGATGGAGTATGAAGCAGATGCCGGCCGGCTGCTGTGCATGGTGTGTGGAGGAGAACTTCCCTCGCTTCACTTGGACCACATCAAGAGCCATGTGCTGGACACCCACCCAAACTCCTTAGTCTACAGCTCCGAGGAGAAGCACTGCATCCTGCAGGCCTGGGCTCAGACTCATGGTGAGAACAGATGGTTCAACACTACATGCACTCAAAAACAACATTTGCAGTTAGTATTAAGTGAGTAGAAACAAATTACGAAGAAAAAAATTGATCCTAAAGTGCTATCCAAAAACCCAAAATCCAGATTGATTTGGTTCACTGAAAAGAAAATATATAAAGCAAACTACATCTCCTAGTATATGACTGTGAATATATAGTTTGATATATTTATTTTATTTTAATCTTAGCAGTCTAACCTTTGAAATGTATTGGAATCAAATGCAGAAATCCACCTGTCCACTACCCACCAACCCTTCTTATCTCTGCTTATCTGAATGAGTGTTACCATTGTTGCAACTTTTAGCGAAGACGAGTAGATAGGTTGCCAACACAGTGAGCAAAGCGCTATTAGGAGTTCTCCAGTGTCTTTTATTAGCATTCAACAATATTCTCCTTGATTACTTGGTTTGATCATCCAGTTTCCATGAGTCTTTTTCTCAGACTTGGTGCCCAAACCTCATGGGAACTGTAGTTGTTCAATGTCGAAGCAGTAATCTTTAAACATCTTTTTAATGTTAGAAATGTTTTCTGTTTTTCTACCCCATAAAAGAAGAGTCAGATAACTCAATCAAATCAGAGCCCAGCACCAAAGAAGGCGGGGTGGACCTCTTTGCTCAGGATGTTGAGGCCATCCAGCTCAACACTGACTTGTACCCAGAAAGCGATGGCACTTTAACTCAGGACACTTGTCTTATCGGTGAGGATGGTGGCGTTGGAGCTCCACAACAGGGACCCCAGCCCCTCCGCCAGCCCAGGAAGAGGCGGCTGCGTGGGGGCGACCCGTGGCGGCTCCGCCTTGACTACCTGATGGCCTACGGGCCTCAGGGCCAGGACACGTTCTGCATGGTGTGTTCTCAGGTCCTACATGAAACCAAGGTCAGCAGCTTCCGCCGCCACATCCAGGAATGTCACCCTGAGACCACAACCCTGAGCCGCCAAGAAAGGGAAGCCATGGCTGCTGCCTGGACCAAAGATTATTCTAGTGAAGGCATGCAGATTCAAGATGGTGAGATGATTTCAGTGATAGTTTTATATGTTTATATACATTGTTACTACTGTAAAACTGAAATTATGTCAGCTGAAGAGGGAGGCCTTGTTTGTTCTATTTTTGATCTGCTGATTTAATTTTCTTTTAAATGAACAATTTATCCATGTTTACTTCTTGACTTTATAATTCATTATAATGTACATTTCCAGCAGCACAAAAACACATGTATGTCAAACTCATCTCTTTGCTGCTCTCAGTTTTCCTTTGTTAAAGAAATACTATTTTCATACACTTATTATTTCCAATAGCTTGTTTTACTTTTTTTTTTTTTTTTTTTTTTACAGGTTTAAAGCTTGCAGCAATAAAACTCAACACTCCCTTCACATATGTTTTACATTTAAAGCTTTCAACTTAGATTTACACTTAAATTTATTTGGCAGATATTTTTGTCCAAAGTAACTTTAACTAAATTAATTTGAACTTGCTAGGAAAAGAGGTAGAAATCATCTAAAACTAGAGGTGCATTCTTCTCAAACAGAACAATTAAAAGTGGGTTCACAGTACCATGGTGTAAGTGCTTAAGGTTACTTTTCCTTTTAGTTTTTTGTTTTTCTTTTGATAAGAGGTGAGACTTAAGTCAGTGCCAGCATTGCAAGCTTTGAATATGAATCATTTGCAGGAAGTGATGAATTACACAGACAGTAACTTAACAATGCTTAAAAAAACCCCATCGAAGTACAAGTTATCGGAATAAATCATTGAATAAAGACAGTATTTATGTTAGAAAATAGAAAGCAAATTGACATTACTGATGGCATTAGTGCTATGGAAATGTACATTTCACTGAATTTAATATGTGAGCCATTAAAGTACATGCTCACTGTACTGGCAATTTGATTTGGTGTGTCTTTTAAAGATATTTTATAGAATTTAGCCTGTCTTCATACTGACAGTATAATTCGATTTGAGCAAATAGGATGAATAGTGTGTCCTAGTGGGGCTTGGATGCTGGAGCCTGATATAGAAGATTATCTTACATACAAATATTCATATATTGTAGCTTTAAGATAAATAAACACAGCATAGCAACTTGTAATTTAAATTGGGCAGCTTTGTTTGGTAGTAGTGGAAATAGACAGGAATGTTAAAAAGTGTTTTCATTTAGTTTAACTACAGCAGCTCTCTCCATCTCATTCCCTTCTTGTTTTAGCAGAAATCAACTCTAGTGAAACTACTACAGGAGAAACAAATGCGGACACCTCCCCTGATGTCAGAACACCCAGTAAAATGATGAAGAAGGAGGAGGGTGTCAGCGGACGGAAGGGTAAAGCGAGGGACAACAGCACCACAGCCACACCTTCTCGTCACGGTCATTACCCCGGGAAGGATCAGAGGAGGAACTATCAGGTGCGCTGGCGGATGGAGTACCTGATGGACTACGACTGCAGGAGACACGGGCTGATCTGCATAGTGTGTGGAGCCACTCTGGCTACGCTAAAGGTCAGCACCATCAAGAGACACATCCAGCAGGTACATCCCCACTCTCTGGACTACAGCCCAGAGGAGAAGCAGCAGGCCTTGCTGAGCTACAACCAGACTGCCCTGCACTTCATCCACTCTGATGACTGCTTCTCCTCCCAGGACCACGGACACACCGAGTTGGCTCCCAGTCCGGCACACTTTGGCACTTAAAAAGGGCTTCCGTCTGTTGCTCCTCACATGGCCCATGTTCAGAAACAGCCCTCCACTTTCTTTGTTAAAGGGAAATCCAGGTCAAACATGGTCTTACTGTCCTATACCTGCTCCTTGCCCTCATTGACTTTTTTCTTGCTCGGGTTCAAAAATCTCTACAATCAATTGCTGAGTAAAATGTTACCAAGACCAGTTGTCACAATGGAGAGAAATATGAAAGTAAGATTCCAGGTTGAAAACACTGAAATTTCCCTTTAAATCTAAATCTGAGAGTACTGCTGTGGATAAAGTGGCAGGTAGCATCTGCTGCTAAGGACATGATAACCTAAAAATGTTACGGCCTAAAAAACGAAAGTCCAGCAACTCATTTGAAACAAAGGCTTATTTGCACAGGACCAGTATTATATGAGGACCACATGGGATTTGGGATTTACTCACATCTCTGCGTGCACATTTGCATGGATGCACAAAATCTATGTTGTGTAGATACATATACCAAATCCTAACAACTTTGACCATGTATCTGTAGTTGCCATTAAAACATACTACACATGAAGCCCTATTGACCCAGTAGCTGGTGCAGCTCAATAACTTCCCACCATAGAGAAGAAAACAGTATGGGAAAATTTATTTAAAAAAAAAAAGAATATATAGCCCATAGGGGGATGCTTTTTTCTGACAGGGCTAATTTCATCAGACAGTGTCTGGGTTTACTAAAATGTGTTCAGTAATTAACATTAGAAATCATACTTTACAGATTATATATACCTTAGAATATGTATTGGATTAAGAATACATATTACCATCACAATTACAGTAAAACACATGGGGTCCCCAATTAAAGGCCTGGTCAGACCACAATTCATGATTTGACAGAAAATTTTCAAACGATTTGTTGCTTTTACTGAATTTTCTCACAGAAGTGAAGTAAATCTGAGCTACGCTTTGGTGTGAGGTCTAACTTCACTGAATTTTGAAATGCAAATTTGCGTCATTGACCAAAAACAAACTGTTGTGACAGTGTTGACATTTGAAGTAAAAGCTTGAGAGTCCAAAATAGAGGAAGCTAACATATCAGGTTTGTTGCACCTCCTGCTTTTACCTAACCCTCTGTTGGAGAGTAAAATGCTCCAAAAAAGAGGCATAATTTACAGTTGTGAGAAAAGTCAGTGAAATATGTCTCTTAAATAAAAGGTGGTAACATTCTGTCTGCTAATCGAGAGTTGGCAAGCCAGCTAGCTTGGCACACTATACAGAGCTAATGATTCCACCTCCATGCTAGCCCCTTTCACATTAGTATCTGAAACTCAGTGCCATCTGTCCTTCATCAGTCTTTCAGAAAAATTAATACTTTACCTGTTGTAAGCAACAGGATGCTTCGTGATTTTAACAAAATGTTTTGATTTACTTTGTTAGCATACAAAGATATTAGAGATCACTCACTTGTGCCTGTTAGTACTACAATATCCCAGGCTAGCTAGCATGTAACCTGTTAGCTTATTAGCTACTCCATCTTGCCAGCTAGCTTCACAACTAGCCATTTTATGCTCTCAGCACCACCTATTTCACAAGGTCACATCAATTAATTTTGTTGAGTCATTTCTGGTCTGACTGGAGACTAATAGTCAAATGGGGCTTTTGACATTAAACCTCCTTTATGCATAGTCCCATTCCTTCAATACATAATGAGTACCTGGACTTTTAGTTTTCAATGGCACACTGAAATATTTGTGGTCACATTTCTATCTGTCATCTTTCAGGTCCAGGAGGGGGCTTGTTTCTGGTTGGAGCCAGAGTCTTACACTCTCAGGGAGTTAGAAACAGAGTCATCGGCAAGGCCGAGCTGAATTAGTTTTAAGATAATGTGTCTGAGGACAACACAGCACTTTGCCCTAAAAATGTACTAAACCCATGCTTTCCTTCTGTACAGCTAATAGAATGAGACTGTGTTTGACGTTATTGCTGAAGACAATGAATGCCAGCGTGCAGTCAGTGAGTTCAATGAGCTCAGCTCTCTCTAGTGTATTTAATTCCTTGTTTACAGTGGAGGAGAAGGACGTCCTCCTCTCTCTCATCCATTATAATGAGATATGTTATCTCTCTCTCATTTTGCATTGTTGCTATATTGGCCTGCATCCTCTTCATCATCCACAACTCATCTTAGCCAAAAGCTGCACAAAAAAGAATATGTTAATACGTATATGAAAAATTAGAATTATTTTTCCTTTATACAAGCACTTTTATGCACCCTGGTTTCTACAAAACATGTTTGTAATTATGTCCAGTTTTTCTACTTCACTCACAATTTCAACAGTGTCATTCTTTAACAGCCGGAGAAAAGCTCGTTGGACTTTTTCGTTCACTTTGAAATGTTAACTCCAGCTTTGGTACTTCATTCCCTCATTCACTGTACAAAGTTTATGCAACAATAGGAGCTGAAGAATAACTTAAAACTGTCTGCGAAAGAAAAGTCTGCCATAAAATGTCACTTCTTCACCTTGAAAATGTAACTCAGGGATTCTGTTTTCATCAACAACTATTTCATAGTAATATTTTAGGAACATGTAAGCTATTGACATTTGATGATACTGGATACATGTGTCTGCTATTAGGTTATGCCACAAAAGTCATAATGTTAGGAGAACAAGGTTGTAATTTTGAGGAAAAACTCACAAGATTAAAAACTCACTATTTGGGGGAAAAATGTTACATTTTTATTCAAAAAAGTTATGCAATTAGACTGAGCAATTTTGGAAAAAGGCATGAGGAGGAAAACCCATAATATTTCAAGAAAAAATTCACAATATTTTGAGAAAAAAAGTTAACACAATATTGTAGAATTAAGCTGTAAGTTTCAAAATATTAATTGGCCTGTCACGAAAACTAGACGTGCAATTTAAATTGGTTAATAGCTTAAATTGCACATGGAATTTAACCTATCATGACATTTTATATTCCAATATAGAATACGATTTTATTCTTTAAATATTAAATTCTACTTTTAAAATTGTGACTTTATGTAGTAAAACTGTCACTTTTGTCTCTTGAAATTCAAAAATAATATAACTCTAAAATTAAGACTGGTTATGTAACATTACAACCTTTTCCCAAAATATTTAGATTTTCTTAATGAAATCTCCATTTTTTTTCTTAACAGTGGCAACATCACTCTGTTGTAAATAACAACTAAGTTCCTGTTTTTTAAATTTTTGAAGAAGGATAAGAGTTGACTTTTTGATACAAAAGCTCGAGCAGACTCTTCCTGCTGTGCTCTGACAGCAGAGAAACAATCATGTTTCCATTTCATTGGTCCACTTTTGCGCAGGATAGGCCCACACAACACTCTAGAGAAAATCTGACATAGCACTTAATTATTTAAAATGAAGTAAGATACAGCAAAATGAATGGTAGAGCATTTTAAAATGATATATAATGCATTTTCTAGTGTGTGCGTGTTTATATTGTGTGAATGACAGCTTCTTCTTCTTCTTCTTCACTTTTTCTGCTCACCTTTCATCTGTACATGGCCAACATGTGAGATATGCATCCTCTCCTCCTATGATCTTTGAATAAAGACTCAACACTGTGAGGCTGTCTGCTTATTTACAGAATATTGACTTAATTTCAAAAGTAGTTATTCAAGATAATATCATCCAAGATTAACAAATCAAACCTTTAATTACATTTAAAAAACAACACGTTTGCTGCATGGGAATTAATAGGATCTTTTTAGCTGGATACAGTCGTGTCAGCTGTAATAGTTAAACAGTGTTGAAGAACAGGGTCACGATCATTGTCTTAGTTCACTGCTCATTTTGCCTTTAAACAGACAGTAAGAATGCAGTGATGGAGGTAGAACTAGTATCAAGATAACAAACCTATAATCATATTTGACAATCCAAGTGAAAGTGGATTAGAATGAACAGGATCTTCAGTGGAAAGCCTCAAACCTGCAGCAAATCAGGGATCTGCCCACATACCTTCTCTGTAGCTATTAATGGTCACAGGATCTCCTTAAACTAGGGTAGGATCATGTCAGCCTGGATCTTAACCACCTAAAATCATACACTTGGTTGTTATCCAGTTGATTGCTGACTTCACTGTGGAAACTGTATGGGCTTCATAGTTCTGCTGAAACAACTCCAGCCTATTCTTTAAATATAATTTAATTTTTACAGGCTTACATGATCTTAGCCAGATATATGATCCTTTTCACTCTCATCCAACTAGCTTGGTTCCTCAAAAATTATCTGTTTAGGGTTCATGATCCAGCTAGTTGCCAATTAGATGCAGTTCTGTAAATCTGGACTAAGGATTTGCTACTCTGACAATTCCAGATTTTCCACAACCTTAAAACCCAGGTTTATGTTAAATCGCCAGAAATGAAATCAAACTTTTCTCAATACATTTAAGGCCCAGGACCCATATTACACCACCCTGCTATACAGAATGTACTATATATTCACCACAGCTAACACAGTGACGTTCATTCAGTATTTACAAGTATTTGGCTTTGATTCTATTATTTAATACCACATAGGCTTTGAATGGGATGTCAAGTGTTCATTTGACCATTAACACTTAATGGTGTTACTGTGCTAGCTTGGTCTATAATTAGAAACTAGAATCCTCTCTCCACCCAAACACTATAACAGACAGCTGCTCCAAAGTCAAATCTTCTTATTTTGGATATTTCAACTGGATGCATTTTTTAATCCTCCAATCACCCACATTACAAGCATGCTGGGAAAATACATGCTGTTGTTCTCAAGGTCCTCAAGTGCCCTTTAATCAGGGACTAGCAAACAAACCCACCACGCCATGGTCCTTTGACGCGTTTTTATTAATTTCACTTTTACATCAGAACAGAGACCACATTTTTTTCAGTTTTCTTTTTTTCCTGCAACATCTTTCCCAAAGCTTCACAGTTTTCTTTTTTTCCTGCAACATCTTTCCCAAAGCTTCAAAAATTGGAACCAAAGTCATAGCTAATACAAAACAGAGCTGATGTTAGTGAACATCTAGATACCAATAAAGAGTCATAAGCAAAACAAGACTCCCCAGAGACAAGTAAAGTCAAATACGCTCCTGGCATACACTCCCATTATCCAATAAAAACAGAGGGACAAACAGGAAAAGGTGAAAAGCAACATGCTGTGAGGGAACAGGTTCAAATCAGTATCAAGTTTTATTCATATTCTACGTTACACTCTAAAGAAATAAGTGAACTATGGCTATGAGAAGCAGTGATCTATTTAGCAAATCAAACAGGAGTTACAAATGTAAATTACATTTCTCCCAATTCTTGATGACTGCCAGAGACAGTTTTTTTCGCAATTTGATTGACCGAACCCTTCAAATAATCTGCATTAATGTAAACCCCATGTAAACAAACAAAATGCATAAAATTATCAGTCTCTGCATTCAGACCCAATTCCCCCTCACACTGGCTATATACTACCTCTACAGATGTGGAGGCTGTACAGATGCTGCTCACCTCAGCTTCAGGCTAGCTGACATCAACATGAGTAGCAGGTGACAGGACAAACCTGTTCAGCTGAGGAGGAGTCGGGGGGGGGGGTGCTAACGGTTAGCATCTCCAACCTAATTGTTGCATATTTTGGTTTTTAAACACCCAGAGTCTGAATGGGACACTAAGCATGAAGAGTCAAGCAAGATACCAGTGAGGTAATAAGGGAGACGACACAGAGGAGGGCATGCATGGGAGGAATGTTCCACCAGAGAAAACATTCAGCACACAGAAACATGTCTGAGTAGTAGTTACTGCATTGAGAGGCAGTGAAAGGTTCTTCCACTGTTGGCCATTCAGTATTCAGTGGACATTTACTCTGTGCAAACTTCCTTTGGGGTACAAAGAAAATGGAAAACAACACTAACTTACTTGTAATTTAATTTCCTTCTAATTACTCATCCCTTAAAAACAATATGGAGATGTGGCAGTAGTGCTAACATATAACTATGGTTTTTACTGAGTTCAAAAACACCACTGAAACAATCACAAGTAATAATCATTAAACAATAGTCAGGGTCAAAAATATGATACAGCCTATGTAAGGGTGAGAATCTTTCCAGCTTATACTATGACATGCACTTCATGGCAGTCAGAGAAAACAAAGTGACAAACAGAACTCTATAATAACCACTCTGAAAACTGCTTCCATATGCCCCAACTACACTCGTAAAAATTTCACTCTCCAAAGTTGTTATGCCAACCCCCAGTCCCCACTCAGGTCACTGCTGAGTTGTTGTTTTTTTTGCAGAGTCTAAAATGTGCAAAAAGATTTTTTAGTTATTTTAGTAGTTTAATTACTTTCAATTTTCATTTTTTCCCCATGAAATCACACATTTACTTACTAGTCAACAATACTATTTAAATTTGTTATTATATTTACTAATGAGTATGATTCTGCCTATCATTTTCCATCAGCTGTCAACCTTATCATGGTCTTTCACAGCTCTGGAAAAAAAGCAGTAAGTAAACATTTTTTATGAGATTTTTTCTGTCAAATTATAATGTAACATTATAAAGGTCTTAGCACACTCTAGACTCCGTTGTTTTGAAACTCAACATGAGTTGAGTCTGCTTTTTTGACACCAAAGGAGAGCTGGGATTCAGGGGTGTGATAACACATCAGAAAGTGCTTCTCTTCACCTATACAACCATCAGGAATTTATTTCTCAAGGGGTCTCTGAAAGACCTTCGGTTTAAAATGACAGACCTTAATGACACTAACATAACTCTTACAATGCTGCTGTCAAGCTAGCAGGGAGTCAAAGCAGCCATCCGAATTAATATCAATAATAGTAATAAGTAGTCATAAGAATAATCGAAATTTACAAGTGAATGTGAGATCTCAACACTCTGTGGCTTGAACAGGTGTGACAAAAAAAGGAGTTAGGACTGCTGTAAGGGAGGGAATTTTCCTTTGATATAAAAAGCGAGGCTAACGTGTTCCTTACAGCAGAGAGAGCCTGTAGTTTTCTTCAGGCATATATACATACAGAAAACTGTTCCAAAAATGCATCTGATCAAAAGAGGGTGAACTAGACCAAATTATCACAGCTGGCTCAGTGTTCCAATCCTTTTATTTCAACCTGCTCATATGTTTAAAAAGAAAAGAAAAAAAGTTCAGTGCATTGCAGAAACTTACATACAGAAGTGCCTGTAAGGTGAACGAAAAACAAAATAACAGGCCAATCAATGACAGCAAATCCATTACCAGCTTCTAAAAATTAACTCATATATCCGCACAACAGCCGTAGCGCAAAAGAGCAGGATATGACTATCCACAATAACTCCCAAAAGGTTGGTTTTATCTCTTTTTTCTTTTCTTTTCTGTTTTTCTTTAATGTTTCCAGCTTGAATGATCCATTTATGGTCAGGGAAATGTGTTGTTTTAAGTACAGACATTTGCTTTTTGGTGACATGAACAGTCATCATCCACCCCCCGCTCACTGTACACGACGAAACCAGGTCATAGATTCAGTCTAGTTCACTCAACCCTGCCTCCATCCCCTGTGGCACGCCCACAGACAGGCAGGGTCCGCTGTGGTGTTACATCACTTGCTTGCTAGCGATGCGCTTCCTGTCTGCACAGGCACAGTTCTTTTCTAATGCTTGCAAGTTAAGCTGCGCAGTAGTTTTACATTGAATATTGAGTAGCTCAGATTTTCTACCTAGCAAGGTTCAGTGTAGTAGGGTGGTGATGGTAGTTTGGCTAGGGAGGGGCAGTTAGACTAGGAGCAGGGGGTAACTGGAGAGGGGTAGGGGGAGGGTAACAGGGTTTAGATGGTGATGGAGACGAGGATGAAGGTGATGTGGAGGTTTCTGATGGAGGGAGTTGATCATTCAGTTTTGCTGCGCTTCATAGCCCCGGGAAGTTTCTCTTGTAACCTATGGGAGAAAAACACAACAGGAATGAAACACAAAAATTTGTAGTCTGAATGAACGAATAAATCTCCTGGATTTAGGATGATTATCTGGAACATCCTATTACTGATGATTAGATTCACTTACTTGGCAATTGTGGTGTTGACTTGAGTACGTGCCAGGTCAATATACTGATCAATCTGGGTCTGGAAGGCAAGACAATGAAAGTTAAGTTAAAAAAAATGAAATTAATGACATAAAAAAGAAATCCTATTGCCAGGTATGAGCTACTATTACGAACCTTGTGGTCCATTCAAAGACAGAGTGAGAGCTGAGTTAATGTTCTTGAAAGAAACTCAACCACATTCTCAGACAAGTGTGTCCCTTGTTGCCAATTCTGTGCTTTTTGCTGATGATGTGGCTCTGCTGCTTTTATCAACCTTTGACCTCTAATGTGTATTGGCTTCCCCCTTTTTGGTTAGAAACTAGTTGAAGGAGTTCTCGTATAGCTCAGCATCTTGCTCATAATTGAGGGCAGATAGAGCATGAGATCAATGCGAGGACTAAAGGAGTGTTAGTAGAAATGTGGACTTCCTATTTTGTCAACGTGTAACTGAGCCTGAAGGTAAAGCGCTTGACGATCTGTGTGCAAAGCCTCACCTTTGCCCCCTGGGTTCTGGGGAATGACAGCATTAGAAAGTGGCCAAAACGAGTTCAGTGCAGGCATGACTTTTGTCATATGGACTGTTTTGTTTTAAGTGAGAATCTTTTTCAAACTGGATGTCTGAGCTGGAGTCATTCAGTGAGATCCCTGCTGATGATTATTTCGTTGTTGCTACTCTTGGGTGGAGAAGGTAAGTGGGGGTGGGGGGACAGGGTGGTGGTGGGTTGTCTGAGACCTCATTTGTCATCTGATACATTCATCATGACCTGGGACAGAGGGTCACACTCACCTTGTTCTTCTCGTAGACTGGAGGCACAGCAAAAAGCAGGATATCAGCTGGAGAACACAAAGAGACAAAGACAAGTTAGAATATTTCATCAGATATTAAAGGTTAAATCCAGTTACATATCAGACATAAAACACATGCCACAGTGCTGTCTGAGGTATATTTTTTAAATTTGCCTACTCACATTTAAAAATAAAATATCAAAATCATCTCACAATACAGTGAAACTCAAAGCAACATCAACTCTTGCAAGATTCTCCAAAATGACCACAAGGTTGATCAACACTGGGGTTGGGAGTGATAAGATATATAAATGATTAAATGTTGCTATTCTCACTAGTTGGCATCAGAGATACTAGTTGGTCAAACTAATTATCAACATTCTATTAATGTGCAACAGAGGTTAACTGTTGCATCAAAGGTGTTACACGTGAACCCCCAGCTAGTGGTGGCTGCAGCACCCCCTCTCCCACACTGATGCCCAGATATGGTAAACAAGCAGGGTGGAAAATGGGACAGAAGACATCTCGTAAACCAGCTCGGTTTGGCAGTATTTTAATCTAGAAAATGAAAATAAGGTTGTATGTAGACTGTATTAGAATAAACTGGCATATAAGCACTTGACCTGAACAGTGTGTAACCAAGTTCAACACAGACATGTGGACTTCACCTGAAGGGAAAGAAGGCTGCGGGTGCTAGCACAGCTAACGTTAGCCACAATAGGAAAAACAATATGACATGCAGATCAGTGAGTAAAAACAGAAACATGTACTTTTTCTACAGCATTATGAATGTGGCATGTTTCCCATGTTTCTTACCCAGGATGAGAATGGTGATTCCATTGAAGACAGCTCCTACATAGGTCAACAGCCACATGACCACAGCCAGCTGGGGAGAGAACCGCAAACAATGAAGCACACAGGGCAAATCAGATTCTAATCATTTCTAGGACAACCACCAACACTTCAGATATGAGTTAAACTAATGACCTTGGTGTATGTATGTGAAAATAACATCAGAAAAAGTGGGAGTGGAATTAAGTGCATTTATGTATGAATTTATCTTAAAATATAGTCAGATCTTTATCTAAGTTACAATTATGATCAAACATGATCTAGTTCGACTAACACCACACAGATCATGGTTTGGTTGGGTTGGAGCTACATTGATGTATAGAAAACACTCAAACATTTTGAGTTTGTTATTAACAAGATGCATCTGTTGATGGGAACCATGCGTCACAAACAACAAATCCCAGGAGACTTAACATCAAGCAACTGTTGATTTGCATAAAGCTGGAAAAGGTTAGAAAGTCACCTCAAAGAGTTCAGATATTCATCAGTCCAGTCAGAAAAAACTGTATATAAATGGAGATGAATTAGTTCAGTGGCTACTCTCTCTAGAAGTGGGCGTCCAGCTAAGAAGACTCTAAAGGCACAAAGCAGAATGTTCAACTAAGTAAACTAACATAAAGGCTTAAATGACTCATTGGAGCTAGTAAACATCTCTGTTCATAAGTGGATCATACGCACATCATGGTGCATGGAGCCAAGTGTCCATGGCACAATGCTGCTGCTCTGATAAAAAAAACATCACTGTGTTCCTGGAGTTTGCCAAAGAGCAGCTTGACAGTCCATCACACTACTGGGAAAATGTTTTGTGGACTGATCAGATGAAGGCTGAATTGTTTGGAAATAACCCACAGCACATGGTATAGTATTACTTAAAGTCTAAAAAGTGCACTGCATCCCAACACTGAAACATCATCTCAATAGTCATGAAAAGTGGAGGGATCATCAGGATGGGGTAATTAATAAGATAATTAGTTGATTCGTTTATTTATTTATATTTTATCAAGGTGTCTTAATGTTGGAGTGGTTGTCCACCAGCTGCAGCTTGATGATGCAGCAGGACAGTGACCCTAAACATGGAAATCAATCTCCTACAGAATGACTTCAAACCAAGAAAATCCACCTTCTGGAGTGGCCCAGTCAGAACCAAGAACTTAACCCAATAGAGACGCTATGGAACAGGCTCAGAGAGCCGTTCACACCAGACATCCTTAGACTGTCTGAGCTGAAGCAGCTCTGTAGAACAAATGGTCCAACATTCCTCCTAGGTCTTTTGCAAGGATTTATCATACTTGACTTTTTGAAAAAGTGACAGCATTATTGTGTTACAGGCCGCACCTTACCATTCTGCCAGAGTTTATATTACTGAAACAATGGCAGCCTTTAAACACTGCTTTTTCAAATATGCGACTGAACAACCTGCACAAGCACCGGGCCTGACTGTTTGGCAACACTATGCAAGATCCTGAAAAGCCTCTGGTCACCTTCAGCCGAAGCAGAGTTTTCATCAGTCAGGATAACTTAACAGCTGTGTAGGTGAGAGACTTTCATGGGTAGGTCGCAACTTTTTCCAGGTCAATTTGACAACCTCTAACCAAAGGCTTCTTGGGAGCTTAATCAAAAAAACCCCAAAACAAAACTAAAACAAATTGGTAGGGCAGTGTTTCCACCGTTTTTAAAAAAATTTGGATGTTATATGTGTCATTAAAAAAGCCACACTAGGGCCATCCTCATTTTCATCTGTTGTTTAGTAGGTGAGTTAAGTAAGCAGCTGTGGGACAGACACCAGTAGCAGAAATGGTGCTGATAGAGTCATTGATTTCACGTCAACACAAGATGAGAAACAAGTTTATATGCCAACAATGAATCCAGGGCAGTGCTGGGCGAGCATTAGTCGTACAATGGCCCAACATGGCGTCCAGTTCAGTGGACTACTTTGCAGTTTTTTCAGTTTGTTCCACTTCACACTTATTGATTTTTTATAGGTCTATATTCCTATTTCATCTTTTAATTCTGTCTCTTCTGTGTTTAATATCACCAATTCCATGAAATGTTAGACTTGATGCTTGTTGAAGTCAGATGTAATGACAGATCATCTTGATCAATTACAACATTGCTTCCAAAGCCTGAATGTATGAGACATTTGTATTAATTATCAATTCTTGAGCTCTTTTCCATTTTTTTTTTCAATTTAATAACTAAACTTGCAGAGGAGACATGACAATCACTCATGTGACACATTATTTCATTAACAGCCAGATGTACAACATTGCAATTGTGAGAGTACATTTACAACAATGATAATACGACTAATTTTTTTTAAGGTTGGGGATTGGCTATGAGGCACATGGTAGAATGGAAGTGACCCCCGTGGCACTAAGAGAGGAGAACCGGAAAATAAATGGTTCCCTAACCAACAGAAAAATAAGCACAGCTGACCTATCAGACAAAAACGTGGCTGCATTTGTTATCACACAGCTCTCAGAGGGCCTGAGTAAGACTAACTGAAGCCATCTCCAAGGGAATTTTAAGGTCTGGTTGCCATTTCTTCACCTCATGCCAACATCTAATGTGACCTCTTAAACTGTGCATCACCACCTCAACAGCAGCTCTGAAAATGGTATCCAAAGCCAACAGCTACATCCACAAATGGCTGAGTCTACCTCTGTGCCTCTCCAATACAGCCTTGTTTGGAAGGAAAAGTCTTCGTCTGTCACTGAAATCCATCTGCTTGAAGCTGAGACTCACTTGATCCAGACACAAGTGAAAAGCTGAGCAAGCATTTGAACAGGCTATAAATTAGTGAAACTTCCGGAGATTATAAACTGGCTGCTGGCATAAAGAGATGAACTTAGGTATGGACCAGTTTCAAAGATGTGGTCTAAGTTAACAAAGAAAGAGTAAAGAGCTGGTCATCTCCAAATCTCTCAAGATGGAAGACGAGAACTACAACAAGGGAAGTGGACAACGTGGGAAGCTGTAATCAAAAGGACTGTAACCTGAGCTGATGCGGAAGATTACGAGCATGACTGAGCTTTCTCATCTCAACACTCTTCCTAGTCTGAGAAAGCTGCACCTTTGGTATTGCTCAGAGGTAGCCTGCTTGTTCCTACTCTCTACTACACATTTCCTCTAGTTGCAAGGCAGCCATGACACAGAGCCAGTAAGGATAACCTCATGACTACGTCCTAGGAAAGCTAGCAGAGGTCTTCAAGGCACACCGACTGGAGGCAAAGAGGGCCACCCTCGTAAAATGAAAAAGGCCAATCCAGTTCAAAGAGATGCAAAGAAGTGATACACAGTACAGTGGCCAGAAAAAGTGGTCACTGTCATCTAGATGTGAGTGGGACCTAAAGGCCAACCTCGACCATCAGCTGAAGTTGCTTGAGGAGATCAGGGAATAGAGGCAGCCTTTAAGAAGAAGTTCAGAGACCCGGCATATGCAAGCCCAGAGTAGAAGGCAATCACCTAATCCTGTGGATGGTGGCCTCATTTGAACATAAACTTGGCGCTTCCTGAAGTCCCTTGAACTAGGTGCTTAAAGACCTGGCAGAGGAGGCAGAGGAAAGGAGCTTCTGGCTTTGGCTCAGGAGAAAAGAAAAGGCGTGGGTCAGCTACATTAAGCAGTAGGGAAATGTCCCCACTACTATGCAAACACCTTGAGAAGTTCTGGCATTAAAAGGAACAAAAAAGGGAAAAAAATAAATGAATAAAAAAAAATTAAAAAAATCATTGAAGGGTGGGCTCACGACTGGTGACCTCCAGCTTGCCTGATGACAGCGGAGGGGCAAAAGCCAGCAATTTCTAGCGGGTAGAAATACCTCTGCTCCCATAATTTAATGTAACCCTTTTTAACATGCCTTCACTTTTCAGAAGAGGTCTTTGTAGTAGCTCTCAGCTTTCTTCCTCTGTTTGCTAACCTTTTGTTTACTATAAATTCAAGTATCTCAGTGCATATGTAGGTAAAAGGGTATCTATATGTGCTGTATGTCTTTACGTACCTATGTCTTACAGTAATATTTTTTAATGTGCAAACAGAATAAATGAATATCAGTCTAACTCAGCCTGCTCTAGCCTCATATTATCTCTAGCTGAACTTTTTTTTTTTTTTTAATATTTTACACAGAACAAGGACTTTGGATTTTTTCCACATACTGTTACAGTAGAGTAACACTATGAAGGGATCTATTTCCTCGAGGTCAGTGAGGACAGGAGATATGATCATAATCAGTAACTGTACAAATGGTGTGTACTATATGAAGGTCAACTCTGAACCTATCCTTTTAAGAATTTTGACGGTCAAATCAGGCAAATGCACCCTCTTCAAATTAAACTACATTTTTGTGCAGGTTTAAAATGCCTCTTCGGAGAAGGAGACGAGGTTGACTATAGATTGTAGTTATTTTACATTTGAACTTTTATCAAGAAGTGATTATTTGCTTATTACATCATAGCCCACACCCACTCTCACCTGGAAAGACCAAACCCACAAACTACTGGTGTAACAAACCAAAGGAACACTTAGCTTTGTTCCCTTTTGGTTGATCTAGTAACCTTACAGACACTTTTCAACATACTGTAACATGTTCAACAAGTTCTCTAATGTCTAGACAACAGTAATAATTTCATACTTCAGTTGAAATGCCATGCTTCCTTTTTCTATTCTATTTTAATAGTGTTATATCACCCACGCAAATAGGAAGAGATACTGAAGCACTTCTTTGAATTTAAAGTCACAGAACTAGATGTTTGGCTGGTTCAAGAGGCTGATCTGTAGATTTCAGTGACACAGATGTATATGATTTTCAGGACAGATGGATGAACAGTATGAACTGACTGTAAGTTATGATGTACTTTGTGTTCCGATATAATCAGACCCACTGGGGTTTCTTTTAATGATACAAACTGACCCCCCTCCCAAGTTGATTTAGTAACTGCACTAATAAGGGAGAAGAGAAAAAAAACAAAACAAAACAAAACAAAAAAAAAAAAACGCTGCTCCCAGGAGTAAAATCTTTGTGAGGAGACTTACAATCAAACACAGGATGACAGTGGACAGTGAGTGAAGTGAAGGCTGCAGCTGCTCACCTTTAGGGAGTCCACGAGGTCCTCGACCAGAAAGAGGCGGCTCATCTGCTTTAAGGCTCGGTTGATGTAGGTCAGACTGGCGTCCACGTGCTTGCGGAAAGTCTCTGGGGGGATGCTGACATCCTTATCTATCAGCGCTCTGCAGAAAGGGAGGAGGAAGAGGAGGAGAAAGGTGAGCACAAAATTAGGCTAAGTGTTTGGACTGAAAGTGCTGCAGGAAAACGTATATAACCTGCATGCGGTGAAAGGGATTTATCGAGAAAAACACAAACAGGAGGCTTTCATTTGAATTCAGAGGCTTAAATGTTCAAATAAGAAACATTCTTCTATACCACGCAGCACAAATGGACCATAATAATCTAAGGGGGGTTTATAGGGTTTGTTGATCAAGACCAATGGCTCAATGATAACTTGGCCAAGAGATTTCATGTTAAAATTACAACAACAGAGGCTTGTTATACCCACCACTTAGCTGAAAACACTTAATACTCTCCAACACAATAGTTTTCAACTGCTTTTAAATAACCATCAAGTAAAGACAGAGGGTGTTGTAAGTAATCAACAAAAGTTGGGCCATCTGTAGGAATAGTTTGTAAATGTCTGCACTTTCAAGGCTTCATTTACTTCCATTGCTGCAGCATTTCATTTCTGAAACCTGTAAATTAAAAAGTTTCTTAATCCCTGAAAAAGGCCAGTTTTCAATAAAATGTATTCTAATAAATAAAAGCAGAAGAGGCAGAGGTTACATGAGGCTATGCCATGTCCGATGTCTAACTTTCCTAAACTTTTTAATCGTTATAACTGCATGTTATTAAACGGCTTATATGAGGCAGTGGTAAAAATCATGTAGCAGGCAGATGGTAGCAACATGGTTCAGTGCACTGAAACCAGTTACTGTATATCACAATCATTTACACTAATCAGCCACAATATAAAAAGTTACTACAGTAATATTGGGTTTACACACACACACACAAATTTTTTTTTAAATAAATAAATAAATATACAAATAATAAAAATAATTGTTTGCAAATCATTAAGAAGATTCAGACCCTTTTACTATGACAAATTGAATTTTAGCTCAGGTGTTTCCCACTTTTTAATAAATTTGGAAAAAGTTATAAATTCTGTTTTTACTTTGTCATTATAGGGTATTGAGGGAATTAATTTAGAATGAGACTACAACATAACATGATGTGAGAAAAGTTGAAGGGGTCTGAATACTTTCTGAATGCATTGTAGATACGGTGTCAGTACATGACAGTTTTAAGTTTTTTTTCCCTGAGACTTCAAAAATTTGGGTAGCAACATAATAAACTGGGAACCTTTTCTGCTTGAATGAACTCACTGAGTCATTTGTTCATCCATGGCCTTTTAGAGATGAAATAAAAATTCTGAAAGAAAAACTGAATAGTTTACCATTGTCAGCATCAACCTAAAAACAAAAGTTCAAAGTCACAACAAAGTAGTATTGACATTGACTCCTTTCTGTTTGGTCTTACTTGAAGGGGTGTCCCTCACTAGACTTCTGCACGGCCTGGACGACAGACTTGTAGATGCGGAAGGTGATGGTGACACAGAGCAGGGCCAGCAGCAGGTAGGACACCACGCTGATGACGCTAAAGGCTGCCAGCGAAAGCAGCACCAGCATGGACAGACCAAACACCAAGCCTGACTTCTTGGGGTCTTGCCAGTGGATCAGATCCTTAACTGTAGAAAGGTGGAGAAAGGGGTTAGACTGATGTAGACTGATGACTGATGTCAGACTCACTTAAAATGAAACATCACTATTTATTTTCTTGATTAAAAAAAAAAATAAAAATAAAAAAAATTATGTAAAACTACAGCATATCCATGACATTATCATGTAATAGTGTTATTAGGTGGAACATACAGATTGTATCCCTGAAATAATCTGAAGCAGTTTGATGGATCATTTCCTACTCACCCCCTTGTTACTAAGTGTTTCTTTTAAAACAGAAATACTGTTCTTCTCTAAACAATACTAGTTACTATCACTCTGCCATTATTTACTGTCAATAAAACCTAACACTTCCTGCAGATGTTTCAATTTAAAAGACTAAAGATAACTGGAGGGACTATGCTCTTAGACTGCACATGAAGGCTCTTCATGTGAAACATGTGTGCAGAAGCTGTTGAGATCCATTGAGAGTAGCTTAAAAGCTCTGCATTGTAGAAGCAACTGAAAATAATTAGTGAATGAAAAAATATCCCTAAGCAGCAGAGTGATAAGTATGACATGACTCTGTTGTACTGGTGGAATTAGTGTTTTAGAACATAATGCTAAGTTTATTAGGACAAGTCCTAAAAATGTAGCAAGTTTTGAATTTACAGTATTGGAAAACTTAAACAGGAGCAGATCAGTAAACAGAAAGGCTTTTTAGTAAAATCAAGTAAAATGAACAAACAAGACATGGGAATTTAGAAATGTTAGTTCTCTATTATAAACCTGCTCAAAATAAAGGAATGGTCATTTTGGTTCTGGCCTTCAAAACTTGAAAATAGTGTCAGCTACACCTAGGAAGAAAAGAACAAAACAAAAACAACCCCCCCCCAGACTCCTTAAACTGGTCCATTAAAACATGAATGTGTGTTATGAATCTCTCCACTGCAGCCAAAAATAACAGAGAGGCACATAGCTGTAGATTTCCGTTTCATATTTGCATGCATGTCCTGTGAGAGTTGCGCATGCAGAAGTAATAGCCACTATAGGCAGTTATGTAATGCTGGACGGCAACTCCTTCCCTCTCCATGGCGAAAAGGGGGTATTTAAAAAGCCTTGTGTAAGTGGTGGAGAAGCCACGTGGGCCGAGGCCTTAGGGACAGCTCAGGCCTTGGTGCTCCAGCCAGTTTAATGGGAACACACGTTATATAGGAAAAGCTAAAAAACCTGCAGTATCTTTTGCATAACAAATCTAAAAGACCTTTGTTGTCTTAAGAAATTTAAATCACATTTTTGGCCAAGTGAGCCCTCTAAACTTCTCATATGGTTTTATTTCACTAAATGTTCAAATAAGTGCACAACTCCCCACCCCCCACCAAAAAAAACCCAGAACAAAAACTAAAGACAGATTTGTTTCTACTTCTCTCCTCTCCTATTAATTATGTCATGACCCCTCAGATTTATCTGGTGTCCCTCTTTATAAAACTGTATATAAAGTAGTTAAAACTAGCTCCACCCCCAGCAGCTACATTAGTAACATGCTGCTACAAGCTGATGCTTCAGTATTAATAATCACTTGATGTCAAATGTAGTAATATATCAGTCAGAGGGACCAAACTGGTACTTTTACTTCAATACTTCAACTACAATTTGCTTTCGAGGGATCTGAATACTTCTTCTACGACAGAGTAATTTAGTTCCCTTTTAGCTTATTGTCTATGCTCTTGTTTCATGAATCAGTGTCATGTTCCAAAATAAACCCACAAGAAAATTCTTCAATTACATCATAGTTATGAAAGTATTAGTATTGCCATCAGGGGCTAAGAGTCAGCATATCAAAATGGTAATGTTAGAAATTGTCAAGAGCTGTAGAGCCCTAATGTAATCAACATTATACAGTTATAGTATGGAATAACAAGTCTGCTAGCTAATCTTAGACTCCACAGAAAAAAACATTTCAACTTAATTTTAGAGCCAAATGGTGATGGATAGAGTTCATTAAATCAATGCAACTCAACCTTATCCAGCTAATTAGCAGCTCAATGCTTGACATGTAGTAATGTAAGCAAATTAAGGTTATTTCATAAATGCTCCATTTTGGATTCAAAATGGTGATCTTCCACCAAAAGGTGAAACGTTTGCATCCTCCTGAGCAATAGTTAAATGGCTAGACCCACTTTCTTGACATTCATATCCAGTACATATGGCATTATCTCAAATACCCAAGTATTAGCAGCCACTTACCAGTCCTCTAGTGTAGCCCCAGAATAAATATGAGTACCTGTAACTTATCTTTAGCTCTTCCCTAGCACTAGGTACATTCTCAAAACCCTATAAAGGGTTATGGCCATGTGTTCAAGTGTTACTGTGTTTTTGTACTATATTTAAAACAAGTACAGGTTTTCCTCCATCAACTCAGTGAGCTGACAACATTCAGGGACAAGTGGATTTATAAATCGCTCTTGACTTATTTGAAAAGATTAAATTGCACAGTGCTTGAGCTGGAAATAAAGTTGAATTTCTTAGAGATGTAAGTTTTAGGGTTTCCTCAGCCCACATTGCAGGGGTGTGTGCGTCCTCCCAGCATGCTTGGCTGTCAGTACACACAGGGAGGCATCGGGAGCTTGATGGCCCTGGTTCATTATCTCTCTCCCTGTCTCTCTCTTATTTCTCCTGCCTTAGCTCTACTCAAAGTGGCTGCTGAGGCGCAATGCCCTGCTTTCACATTGTGTTGTGTGCTGCTCTTAAAGCTACACACACAACCACAGGTCTGAGAGGAAACAGGCAGCAGTGGACCAACAATTTAGGCCTTCTGAACTACGCCACACCTGAGGAGAACGATGGTATGTACCCTGTGTCTGCAGATTACAATTCACAAGTGTCATTTAAAAGTATAAAGGAAGCTGGATTTACATTTGATGTAAGCGGCTAACGGCAGTCCTGCAGTAGGTAACAGGATCACAGGTTTTTATCTATAGTTGGATTTCAACTGCTCATAGATCTGCCACAAAGCTAGATGCATGGGTTGAATATTATAGGGGGGGAATAAATAAAAAAATAAATGCAACAACCATGATGGCTAGCAGTAATGGATTATGAGCTGTGGACTACAAAATATTCTGGAGCAATTAGCTGTAAGAGTATTTTATTTAACACATCAGTTTGCCTTTTTAAACCTTGCTCTATTTTTCATTTGACCCCATTTCATTTCCCTTAAAAAGCTTATAGCTTTTGACTAAAAACAAGATAACAATAACAATAAAAATAATAATAATAAGAAGAAATTTCTTAATAAGAAGAAATTACAGGTCCATGCCAGAAAGCTTGATAGGGAGTCAAATGCCAAACATTGACACAGGTTTAGTTAGATTCAAGTATTAACATGTGTCTATCCTACACTTTACCAATCTTCACAAAGAGGATTAACAAAAATCTCAACACAAATGAACTGCCCTAATTAAACTAATATTTGAAGCTTTGACAACAAATCTTGTATTAGCCCACAAAGAAGAGAACCACTTTTGGCTGCCACCACACGGAATTCACTGAAAGATGGTTATTTTTGTTATTGGTGTTATTTGTGTTATTCATTTATTCTTTAGGCGCCTCTGATCAAAAACTAGTCAGGTCGTAAAAAAATGTCAAGCATATCAAGCAGTGGTTCAACCGATGAAAAACTCACCTTGCCAAGTGCACCCCGCCTAATAACCTACTGAGTTGTGGAGCAGCACTGCAGAGAAGCACTAAAATAGCACAAGCTCATGGCTGGAGGGGGAGGACTTGACATCACATACTCCTCTTTAGAGCACAATACAAAACAGAACTTCCTCTTCAATACTATTCATTAATATCCCATTTTGGTAAAGATTACATTATGTGCATCTCTAACAAGCAGCATAGAACAGTGAACATAACTGCTTTAAAATGGCGCTAAACCGTGTAATATTTCATGACATTTTATGTCGATTTGGCATTCTTTGGCCTAGTTTCTGATTACTAGAGCACCCAATCTCTGTTCTCTGGTTTGCCAATTCCAAGTTAAAGTGTTCAACACAGACTTAGACATTCTACTGCATGTCTTAGGATTTCTGTCTGCATACCAACCTCTCGGCCTGTGTCTGGAGTGAGGATCACATTTGGGAGGGAAAGGGAGGGTACTGGCTGCTGTAATTTATGTCATATAATACATTCAAGTACTTTGGCCATGCTCTGGGCAACATTTAATGAAGAGTATACACAATGAATATCAAAGTAAGCTGTGATGGATTCTAACAGACTAGTTTAGTTAGCAGCTCTCATATTCATAGTAATTTAGAGGAAGGCTTGGCCTGGATGAAGAGAGGTTGATTGGACAGTGGAAGACAAAGACCTGACAGAACTAATTTTCTAAGGTGGCATCTGTCCTGAAATCTGAGTATGCATTACTACACCAAAACAATTTGCATTTAAATGGTCTTGAGCAATTTTGCATCATTTTTTTTTTTACATGTCATTATGTCAAGGTATTCACCAAGAATACCTTGAAAAGTTGCATCAAGGCAGAAACCTGACACTGGGACTGACTGTACTGCATGACTTCCAAGGTTCTTGCAAGCCGACACTTAGGCACCATATTTTAACCCCCCACCCACTCTCTGTTCATGAACCACTGCTATTCTAAAAACATATAACTAGTGGTAGTCAATACTAGATAAGATCCAATTACAATATTATCGTATCTTTGAAATGCATGACATGCAAGCCTCTCACCTTTGAGAGGTCTCTCTCTCCAGGGGGAGCCCTCTCCGGTGTTCCTTGGTGTATCAGGCATTTAGAAATCCTGACACAAGAACGCCTGCTCCAATTACCTAACTGCTTCTTGGCATTTGATGCCACACATGATCTGTCATGCTATAATCATCTTCACTAACAACTAAGGGTTGAATAATGCATAGCATATGATGATGAAATGTGCTCATGATAAACCAGATGATCAAAAGAACTTAAAAAAAAAAAAAAAAGTTTAACAGTATGAGTGACAACATAAGTGTAACATGTAAACAGTGAACTTGGTAGGAAGTTGCAGATTGAACCTTTTTTTTCAACTTAATGATATTACAAAGGAAACTGTATGCAAAAATCTTTCATTTCACTATCTTACAGTCTGAATGCTACACAACCACTGTCCTTGGTTCAATCCTCAGGCAACAACAGTTGTTTTTAGAACCTGACTAACAAATTGCCGGCAAATGTTGTCAGCAGGAATCATTGACAGGATGAATCCACTGCTTGTGAACCATTACGAACCCACATTTACAAAATGGCAACTCTTTAGGGTGCTTCCAAAACCGGCAGGATATGAACCGCTCTTCCTTTCTTGCAAGCTGTATATTTTCCCCCAATTCTTCATGCAACTACTTACTTCACTTATATGTACCAAGACCATGCCTTTGAAGCGACGATATGAAAGTTTGAGTCATTATCCCAATTTGTACAATTCATCATGTTGTGAAAAACAGGCAAGGACAGTTCTCTGAAAGAGAGCAGGGAGGCAGTCTGATTCAGCCATTAAGAGGCTATGGCCACATGGATTACAGTGTACAGGTAAAATCCCTTTTCAATTTTAATGCTTTTGACCTAGGTCATTTGAAGCATAATACGGCTTTTATGCTCTTGTAGTATAAGTGCTTGCTGACCGGTGATAAGAAGTAGCGACTATGATCAAAGAATAGGCTGAACTTCATAGACCAACCAAATGGCTGTTTTTTTCTTCTTGCCAAAAAACATACCCCTACTTGAATAAAAGATGTTAAATTTTGAAAACGCACAGGCAGTTACAAGGTGCAAGTGAGAAAAGGGGTCCTGTTGAGGTGACTGCATGAGTTTAGAAGGCCTACTGCCCTATAGGAAGGAGTGTTACCTGATAAGTGGGTTAGTATTGCAGTCAAGACATGCTCAGCAAGATGATAGGCTTCAGCTACCCATTCGTCAATGGCTTCTTCCTCCTTGGAATACGAGCTGTCAAAAGCATGCTGACTTTGGGAACATGGAGGGTTAGGAACTGAGGTAAGAGAAGACTGCTGTATAGATACAACACTGGGTTTGGCTTTGTCCAACTGGAAAGACACCACCTCCTCCTCCTCCTCCTCCTCTTGACTGCTGCCCAGCTCTTTGAGAGCACTGATCGTAAGCTGTTCTTGTTCAAGATCCATCACCATGGTTGGAGGGGACTGAGAGGGAGGTCGATCAGTTTCAAAGAACTGTGTCTTGGAGGGAACACTTTTGTGCACTTCATCGGGTTCTTCATCCTGCCTAGATTTCAGGCATTCTCGCATGAAATCCACAAAGCTGTCTGTAGGCTCAGCAATGGACCCATCAAGGTCAGTGCTGTCTGGTTTACTTGTTGCATCAGGTGCATTGTGGCCTGCTTTGGTACCCTCCTGGATGGTTGAGTTAATATTCTGTGCAGGGAGGGATGTTCCACTTAACAAGGTATCTTCAGTATCATCAGTAGTCATTTTTTTATTAAAATCTTTCTCACTGATGCAGTATAGTGTCTCATCATCATTCAGTGAAGTGAGGTTGTCAAGATTTTGAGTGTCTTGACTGTCATTTTGTGCAGTGGTTGTATTCACTTTTTCCATGTGGATTTCAGAAGGATCAGAATGAAACCCATGCTTAGCATTGGTTTGCACTCTGTCATTAATGTCATCCGGGGGAGAGGATACATCATAATCATAATCAAAGGATTGTCTGTCATATGTATCATCTTGCATAAAGCTGGTTTTAGGAGGAGAAGCTGTTTCCATGTAAGCCTCTTTTGGAGCTGTGTTGCTCTTTTCATCCATTTTGGATTGGGTGCAGGGAACTGGTTCCTTGGAAGCAAGATCAGGCCTGCAAGGTTTGAACAGGATATCTTGTATTTCATCTGACCATTCGTCATCATTGTCTGGGAAGTCCACTTCTTCATTTGTGGCCAAAGGAGAGGAAGGTTCATCTACTTTATTAGAAGTGGTCTGTGTCTTTTCAGATTGGTCTTGGGAAAAGTCAGATACAGATTCCTTTGAAACAGTTTGACTGGGTAGTGCATTGATCTTGGATGTAGATTCCTGTTTGACCGTTTCTGGAAGGGATTTGAGTGTCTTGTGTTTGGGAGAGTATTCAACATCAGAGTCCACAGGTGAGGATGGAGGCGAGTACCCTTCCATGAATTCAGTTTCTAAGGGGCGGGTTATGGCTGGTTCTTTTTTAATGTTCTCTGGTTCTGGTTCTGGTGTTTTTGGAGTGTCTCTAGATGAGACTTTTTCAACCTCATAATCCTCATCTTGCGTTCCTTCAAGCTCCATTTCCATTTCCTCTTCACTGTAATTTGGCTCATCTGTCTCAATAACATTGATTGTCGGAACCTGCATTAGCCTCCTCTCATTCTTTGGTGGAGGTGACTCCTTTTCCTCAGGGGGGAGGTCTGGAGTTGTGGAGGCAGGGGTAGTGGTAGGATCATTTGAAACTGCTGGATCAGAAAATGCTAGGGGAACTGATGCAGGTACAGTGACACTATCTTCAATGACTGTGTCATCTGACTCTCCTGAGCTTTCTGCTTCACTTGCCTCTGTTGGCTCAAGATCTCCGGTCCAAGTGGTCTTCTTTTCTTCTGAAACATTTAGTTTAGCATTCATGTCAGCTGGTGGAGAGACAGGGCGAGATGGGGAGCCAAAGCCTGCAGGAGGTGCAGGTGAAGCTGAAAGCTCTGAATGGAGATTTGCTTCACCTTGTGCACCTGATTTTTCCTGCTCCCACATGTAGGCTGTTGGCAAAAAGCTAAGGTCAAACTCAGACTCATCCTCAATGCTTGGCTGCTTCTGTGAATCACTGGACTCATCCTTCAGTTCTGAAGTTTCATTAGGAGAATCCATGAAAGCATCAGGGACACCAGCAAAGGCAGCAGAAATATCAGGTATAACTCCATCAGTCTCCTCCTTCTCCTTTGATGTAACATTGTCTGAAGTCAGAGTGCCTTTACTTAAATCTGCAGCATCAAAGTCTGGCACAGGAGGTAAATGAGCCTTCATCCACTCTTCTGTTTCCTCAAATTCATTTACTTGTTTTAAATCTCCAAGAACTTCAAAGGGGGATTCCGGTGACTCCTGATCAGTGGATCCCTTTTCCTGGACAGCTAGCGTAATTTTCTCTGTGGGAGATTTTTGAGTCTCAGTGGGAGACTTTTCATAGTGACGATCTCTAAATTGAGAGAAACCCCCATCACTCCTAAAATCAGGTTCCTTCTTTTTGGCAGCAAGAGCTTCCAGTGCCTTAATTCGCTCAGAAACAGGAGATGTCTTTATCGGTGAATCTGGTTCATCTGGCGGCCCTGCTTCACTCCCGTAATGACCAGGTGTGAATGAGCCAGGTTGAGAAGGAAAGCGAAGAGATGTCGCTATACCTTCACAGGGCTTGTCAGACCCAAGGACGACTCTTTTGTCTGCATCACCATGCATAAAGAACGACAGCGAAGAGGAAAAAGTAGGGGAAGTCATACAAATCATTGACACTAAGCTCATGCACCTTTATTATCCAGCATTGCCTTAATGTTGCAGCCCAAGCATTCATGCACTGCATCATGGAAATGTAAGGCAGATTCATATAGTGGATGGAGTCTTCACTTTGCATGCTGCTTTTAACTACTCCAAAGCTGCCATCACCAGCCCTCAGTATTGCAACTTAAATTATTAGAATGATGAAATGAATTAAGCAAAAGAAATAAAATCTCATCGACGGATAGTCCTTTTAAGTCACCATGGGTGGTTATGGCGACTGCACATCAAATGCAATCAATATAGCAAATGTATAAAACTTGCTATACACCTGCAGGCTTGAAAGGTTTCTTTTTGATAGTGAAGGAAGAATTTATCAGTGAAGTAATCGAATAAGCACTACTACATTTGAAAAGGTTTTGACTGGCAACTGTTCTCTGTACACATGCACCTAAAATATATATGGTGTTTGTATGTGTGTGATTTGATGTTTGATTTTCCAAAACGCATAACTATAGAGTCAAGTCACCTCAAACATACAATTATTCTCCTCTTAGTTTAATGTAATCTGACCTTTGACTTGAGCCCCAAGTATTTTTTGGTCATCTACTACAGAGACTGGCTCAATCTTCCTGGACATTCATTCGAAATCACCCATAGTTGTTCTACTGGGTTGAGATCTGGTGACTGTGAAGGCCGTAACATATGATTCACATCATTTTCTAAATGAGCAAACCATTCAGTGTCACTATGGATGGGGGCTTTGTCACCCTGGAAGAGACCACTCGCATCAGGATAGAAATTTTTCTTCGTAGGTTATCACTCAGCACAACTTTATATCTATTAACAGTGACCCTCCCCCCTAAGGGGACAAGTGGACGCCAACCATACCAGCAAAATTTCAGAGCCACTGGATCCCCTTACTGTAGGGGTCAAGCATTCAGACTTGTGGCATTCTCTCAGTATACGCTACACATACACTCGCTAACTGCACCAGAATATGGTGAGAATAATTCATCTAGCCATATTACTTTTTTCCACAACTCTGTTGACCAGTGCCTGTGGTTTTTACACCCCTGAACTCCAAAATGTACTTTCATCTTTGGAATGAGGGGCTTACACACTGCAACCCTACAATAATAGCCCTCTCTATGTAACTGTCAACGACTGTTTTCCTAACATAGTCTGATGACTATGTTAGCAAAATGCATTGTGCGCTATGCTAGCATCTAATGTATTGACATTCTCAGTCACCTGAGGAAGAATTGCTCTTCCGTTAGATAATACTGCTGTCCCTGTACAGTTTATTAGGTCAATTAAACACCACTGTTTCCTCTGCCACATAACTGAGGAAGCTTTAACAATCACTGTAATGGCAGAGCCCTCCTCCAAAGCCACATGACCTCTGGCCATCCTGCTGGCCACAGAGTTCTAAAGATGTTCCAAGCAACTGTCCCAACAATCATGATCCCTTTCAGTAACAATGACCTTCCATGTCATTTTCCACACCCAACATGACACATCAAACAAAAATTTCCACCATCCAAATTACTAATTTTCTTTAGATAATTCAAGATCTACATTTTCTTACTCCAGGTGAACCTCGCAATGTTAGAATGATTCCATGACCCCACCTCTTCCCTGCCCCTGTATAGACACAAGCCCCTTTTAAGCAGAGATCTCACTATATTGCTTTTAAGAACCCCTCTTTAATTATGCCAGCTTTGCTTGTTTACACTGAGCCAAACAAAGCCAGTATAATGCCTCCCTTATGTATGTGCTCTTACATAGCATGCTGAAGTTTCAGAATCAGCATCGGCAACAACAGCATCGGCGTCTGTCCTGCAACGTTGTCTCTCCCTTTTATAAACACCTTGATTCGGCTCTGAGACTACTTATCAATCTGGCTTAAAGGCGGAACAAAAACGCTCCCTGTTCCGTGTTCAGAACTTTTATACAGAGTGGTAAAAGGTGCAGTAACTGCAACATTCCTGCCTTGAACAGGCTGTATAAAAAGGGGCTTCAGACTTTTCTAGTAGTGCCCAACTGAATGGTCTACTTTATCTTGGATAGCACGGCCTCCTCCCCTGCAGCACAATACAATGCATTGTTCAAATTAGGACACATGGATGGACCTTCCATCTTGCCGACAGTGTTGCAGTCTTTTGGCTCTGTACTTGTAAACAAATTGCAAAACAAGTAGTGCTCTGAGAAAACGTCCATGGATGTTAGTCAGAGCCAAGGATACTTGATAAGAGACGAGAATACTTCCAATGGGGCCATAATTCAGTAATGGCTGTATGACCATGGCTCAGATATAGCTGTCAGCAACTTTGCTTAGGAATAGGCTAATAGTGATATACCACCTGCTAATATCAGCCTATGTGGCCTTCTACGTCCAATTTAAATCATCTGCTTTCTGCAGTAGTGCAAATGAAATTGGCCGGGGCTAGCTGTTTAGAATTCTACCATCAGTAGGAGAAAAGACGTGATAGAAATAGAAGGAAAACAAGAGTTAACACTGGTGTTGCTTTCCACTAGTGGAGACAGCTCTTCTATTTTTTTTAAAAAAAAAAGGTGGCAGACATGTCAAGTCACTCTGCAATTGAAGAGAATAGGTTGAATGCTTGTGACCTAACTTTTATGGTAATTTGTGACTTAAAATGTGGCTCATGTTTTGATCTACCATTATCTATATCAATTCTAATTTATAACTATTTGACAAAGACTAATTTCTTTTGCTACCATTTACTAACACAAGGAGAGACTTCTAACATTGATAAAAAACAACAAAGAAAAAACAGCTCAAAAAAAAGAAATTGAAAATAAAGAAGCAAACTGTTCAAATGTAAACTACTTTTTAATGCTTAAGCAAGGAGTGAGACATGCACAAAGCCTTCAAAGCTATAAGCAGATAGCAGGGCGGAGGGTGACTGAGCAGCCACAGGAAATGGCATGCCCAGGCCACTGGGTGGTGGATGGTATCTCCAGTGCCACTCATCCTCTGGGGGCCGGTTTCTACCGGAGTTGAGGGACGGCTTGGATACTAGGTCAGCAAGAAGGTAGGACCATCCCCATGGACATCAACCTGATCCATTTTTAGGTTTCTGCTCTTGTGAGCACAAAGTGAACTTGAACTTCTCTGCTTTCTTAAAATAAGGTGGCAATCTTGGGATTATCTTGAACCTACAGCGAGTGCTGCTGACCTAAATAATGCTCGTTAGCAGGCAGCACAAACTGAAATGGACTAGATTTCTAACAGCTGCAGAGGTTTTACAGGTATAATTCTCAGTGACTGTAAAGATTAAGCAGATCAAAAAGAAAAAGCAGTGGTGTTTTCTGAAACGGACTCAGGCTGGCTTTGATTTGACCTAGTGATTGAGGGACATTATTCAAAATGTATATATGTGTATAGGTTTGGTTGATTGACATCCTGTGACTGCATATATAAATTTCCTGCAATGCTGACACAAACAGAAGATGGCTATTTACAAGATGAGATGTAGAGGTTTCATTTCAAGTTATAGCTAGGGTAGGGGTGGTGAAGAAAATTACCAACACCATAAGTCATTAAAAACAGGAGATTTGCTGCCCCTCTAGCTTACAATTAGTCAAGTGTCGGGGGGTCAGCAGTGTTGGGAACAGATGGGAGAACATGGCAAGGTTTGTAGGAGGAGGGGTGGGTAAAGACCAGTCGTGCTAGGAAAGGAGATGGATCTTAGGTTGGACTTCATTATGTGGCTAGTATATTTGCAGGTTTGTTCTATTTTTATTGGACTGTTATGAGCAGGAGAGGGGCACTTGAAAAAGGGATGATGTAGAGCAGTGCAAGTAGAGAAGTAGCAGCAGGCTGTGAGAGTACAGGACAGAGGAAGAGCAGGCGAGCAGCATAAGAGAACTATACACTTGCCTTGAGGAGACTGAATGAGAGATACAGGCGAAGAGGAAAGAAAGGAATCTGAAAAAATAAAAAGGACAGAAAAATGATCATCCTAGAAGAAGAAAAGAACTCCTATCCACTGCACCCATTCAAATAAAGGCATTCAATTCAGAATTTAACTTATCCAGCCTTAACAACTCTACATGCTATGCAAAAACTACTTCAAATAAAGACCAGAAAATACTATAAGTTAAATGAGAGGCCTCATGCATATGTTCTCATTGTTTACTTCAGTAAACATACAATAACTTGAACACATGGACTTATATTTGCTATGCAGGCAAAATCAAGACAAGTTTACTTAAAAAGCGAACAAAAGCATTTGTCATTTTGCTTTAGTTGTTGCTATAAGCAAATAGACGTGCTTTCCACAAATTAACTACAGCCAAAAAACGACCATTGCTTCTTCTGTAGTTCTTGCTTGGTAATTTTTGCTACCCCAGAAATGAACAAATACAAAGATTTCATCTACACTCTATGGCCAGAAGTATGTGGGCAGACTTGTACAACACACCTGTATGCATACTTTTTTTTCCTGGTTTGGGCCAAGCCTCTTAGTTCCAGGTAAGGGAAATCTTAATGCTACAACACACAATGATACTTTAGACAACAGTATTTTTCTAACAGAGTGTGTTTCCTTTTGCTGTTTTGACATGACATTGTCCCTGTCTGCAAAGCCAGCTCCATAGAAAAATAGGTTTTCCCAGTTTGCAGTGTAAGAACTTGACTGGTCTGCACAGAGCCCTCACCTGAACCAACACCTTTTGGATGAAATGGAACATGGACTGTGAGCCAGGACTTACCAACCAACATCAGCATTGCATGTCATTAATATTCTTGTGGCTGAAAGGAAGCAAATCCCTGCAAACACGTTCCAATATCTGGTGAAATGCCTGTGTTAAAGGACCATATCTCCCACACAGTTCTTTTGTCACAAATTGCAGCCTCCAAAATCAACACCTCTAAAACAGTTTCAACAAAAACTGAACATTATAACCTTTATCAAAGGAGAATTTATTTCAGGAATGTTGTGCATCAGTTTTAGCTCATGTACCAAATAAACTATCCACAAAGTGTATATTGATGTAAAACTACTCAAATGGAATCTAAGACTTTACACTGATTAACAATAAATTTGTGACTGTCCAAATACTTATGGTAGGGATTGTACTTCTTGCCAAGATCTGTAACTGTTATCTATTACTGTTACAACTATTTCTGTTTAATGTTTAGAGGCATTATATCTTCCATCAGGCTAAAGAGGACGTCACTAGGAGTTCACACCAAGACAGTTATGCAGTAAAAAAGGTTGTATCTCGTTTAAATTTTGTTGCAATACAACTTGACATGACCCTGCATGCAAGTGTGCATACAAGCCTGTTCCTCCACCTGGACTCCTCAGATTGTAATTTACCATCTCACTGGAACATGAAACAACACACCCTCACCAACGCAGTATAATGCAGAACAAATGTCTGTCTGAATGTGCAGTGAAGAATGGTGAATTTCAGGTTTACTCAAGGAGGGTCAGCATCTTCCTTCAGTTAATCTCAAGTGTAGTTCATACAGGCTGAGTAGGTTGGGGTTAGTATGCCCTTGCGGTGCAGCATTCCTTCTCTCGGATTCATATGGCTGTTACTCTTTGAAAACCCCACACCTTCACTTTTTAACCACCATGCAAGCTCTAAATCTTACTTATGTTCCAAGAGGCAATATGATGGGGGTTAGATAGGTTGCAAAAGATAAGTCACTCAAAAAACTATAGATAAATATGAACTTAAAATCATTCATATGCTTAGGCACACCAAAACTAAACAATATATCAATGTCATGGTTAAAAAACCCTGATATTATTTGGACATGGAATTTTAGAAAAAATTTCACCAAACAAAACTCATAAAGATCATGTTAGTGAAGGTCATCAGGTTTTCTATAAAATGCATTCAGTTTTCTGTTGGACTCACATGTTCTGTTGGACTCACATGTTGGACTGATGTGAAGTTGTGGAACTAAAACTCATCAATACACTGATCTAAAAAAAGAACTGCATGTAACTTGAGTGTACTGTATTTGATAGTGTTTTGAACAGCGGAGATAAATAAAAAAAAACAGAACAAAAAAAAACAACTAATAAATGAGTCAGAAATTACTAAATAGATTGGAAATTAGTATTATAATTTAGTGTTGCTATGCAGTCAAAGCAAACGGGAGTTTGAAGCCCTGTTAGATCAGTGATTTCTTTAATTTAAAGCTGCATCAAGTTATTTTTGTGAATAGTACATGAGCCAAACAACATCAACCTGACAACACCTTATAGGTGTGTAAGCAACCATTTGCCTCTTTAAAGTCACGAAAGACACATAGTAACATCAGCATCCCAATGATGATGTGTTATGAGCCCAATATTAATTCTCCTTAAGCTCTGGTTTCTATCAACTTCTGAAAAAAGGAGTGGCTCTTCATCCATCAAATATTCACTTTCTTCAAGAGCTAGTCTCTAACTTTGTCTGCTTTTTGCTGCTGAGCAAGTAGTGTGCTGTCAGTTTACCATAGCATTTGAGCTGCCTACTGCTGCTGGAAGGAGGTTGATGAGATCAGTCTATGAGCCATTAAAAACCAAAACATTAGTAGTGGGTATTAGTAGAGTTAGTAGGGTGGAGTATCGTTAGGATTTAATTTATACTAGTACTCTCATTTGATCCAGTACTTCATCAATGCTCTTATCAGTTCTTGTTTTTTTTTATCACTGTGCAAGAAAAATAAATTCAGAACAGGATTAGAGTTCATTCATATTTTTTATATTAAAAATATTTATTTGAGAAAAGTAATGGATGGTTATAGAGGTTAATCAATAATGAAAATAATCATATTCCTGAAATTGAAAACACTGATTGAGAGAACAGTTGTTGTCACTCATCAATTATCAGTCTTGCCCTCTGTTATCCTGTGTCTTATATACACACAAACCGCAGGTTCAAATTGGCTGGTGGTATCTGGTCTGTCATAAGCTGTAGTTCCGGGGGTGTGTTGTGTTCAGCACATAATTTACACACTCTTCCCTTGGACAGTTTTCCGATGTAATTGCCAACAGCAAACCAATAATGCCCAATTAATTTCCACACCGTTTGTTTCATATCCTGGTAACGCTGTAGAGAACTGAGAAGCAAGAAACCACTATGATTAGCTTTTCACCAATTTTGTTTAATTTTCTTTTTTTTTTTTAATAAAGTTCCTTCGTGTAGGGGAGTGGAGTATTGAACAACTTTGAGCTTCTCTTTCTGCTGGAATCAAAATAGTCCCAAATGGATCTCGCCTGGCTGTCGTTGGTACTTCGTGCCAGGATATTTGCATTTGGTTGACTCTGTTGAGCTCAGTGGGGGTGGGGTGGGGGGCCTCAAAGCCAAGTCTTGTTTACAATGAATAGCAGCTGTCGCTGTCCAAGCTTTTTGAATCCATGTGTTTGTGTCTGCATTCATGCAGTCACAGTCTACACTACATAAAATATCTCTGCTATGTTAAATCTGTCATTGGCAGACACTAGTGTGAAGTCACCTTTGCCACTTTGCCCTTGGATTTCTAAGGCTCGTGACTTAGTGGAGGTTAGGATGCAGGGTGGTTCAACTGCCATGCCTGCCATTTTTGCCCTGGTGCTCCCACTATCCTGTACTGTCCTCCCCTGGGGCTATCTGATTGCCTCTGTGACCCCAGTGACATTGTCTGCTCCTATAGAAAGAAGGAGGAGGGTCATCTTGGCGAGATGAAAGAAGAGGAGGGAGGCTGATAGGCTTCATATTCTTTGAATCTTCGCTTTTATGTTTCACATTTAAGTATTTCACGGGGAGCACCTATCTTGATCAGCGAATCAAGATGTTTTAGACTAACTGAAATGAGTAACTTAAGTGACTCCGATGAGAATGCTTTGAGAATTGTCACACATATCATTCCTCTGCATTTAATCCCATCAGATTGCTGGTTTAAGAAGCAAATGTGTGTTCATTGGTATAGCTGTGTATTACTAACTTTGGAATGCTACGAGCCGCTGTTTTATTTTATTTCAACTCATCAAAATGAAATAAGGTTTTTGGAATAAATATAAAATGGGAAGAAATAACAATTCTCCTGTTTTCTTCAATTGACAATCTGAAAGTTAATAGATTAAGTGAAAGTTGGGGTCTGATGCTTCCAGTAAAGTAAGGTTAGTCTGCTCATATTATAAATATTCACATGAGGAAATATGAGCAGAGAGACAGCTGTGACACGAGAGATCAAACAGAGAGCTCAGAATTAATGTTAAGTGGGAGAGTGCTGCTAGTCTGATCAGTCTTATTAAGTTTAAAGTATGTTTGACAATAAACAACGCAATATTTTAAACTGATTCTGAGATTACAGATAATGCAGCAACACAGGAAAGGGATTCAATAACTAACTACTGAAAATCTGATGCAATGTAGTTTGAGAAATGAGGTCCTGATCTTGAAGTGTGCCACTTCCTTTGTGACTCATGTCACTCATCAGCATGCATATTAAATGAAACTGGCCCCTCGACAGAAAGAAGCCAGAGCAGGCCATCTTTTATCTGTGACATCCATTGAATGAAAGATAAACCAAGTCTAGTTTACTATGAGAAATGCTATTACAATAAGGACTAGACAAAAAGCACATGTCATGGTACCTTTGACAGAACCCCCCCCCCAAATGAGAAATGTAGTAATAGTTAAGTGATGCATACTTTATATGCACACACATGACAAACATACAAATAGTCAACACAAAAAAAATAAAGGTCACTTGCTATACTGTAATTGTTCCAATGATTAGTTCGGTATAACATTTCCACACAAATGATTCCATCAGTACAAGTCATGTCATATTCACCACTCTGCTGCCAATCTTCTCATAAAGATACATTTTTTTATTCACCACTTCCAATTGCGTCAACTTTGCTATTTTTTTAAAGGTTGTTTAAACAATTTAAGACATTAAGCTACTGCCAATGCAAATCAACACTTCCAGTGTGTTTTTTTTCTTTTTAAATGAAAAATTTACCAGGAAAGAGACGGATACAGTTTTAGCTGCAGGTTTTAAAGAGAAATAGCTTCCTAAGAAGTGTTGCATTTTAGTGACAGTAGCTTAATTGTGATTAAAAAAACAAAAAAACAAAAAAAAGCATACTGGAAGCGTCTCAACGCATGTCGTCAATTAAAAATCTATATTAGATGTGTGGTACTAATGGAACCAGTGCTATGGAAATGTAGACTATATTGAATTTATCAAGAAAAAGGTAATACAGGTGATTTTTTTCCCCAGACCTGTCCGTCTACACAGTCAAAGAATTGACTAAAGATTCATCCATAACAAATAAAACTGAAGACAATTTCATAATAAGAAAAAAAATGTTGGTTTTGTTTCAAAGGAAAAATAAGTCTGTAAATCCTTACATTAAAATACAGTTATTTCATTTCTATAAAGAAAAAATCCCAGGAGGATGACACATCATCATCATCTTTCCATGTGATGTCAAAGCAGGGTAGGGCCAATATTTTGAGGTGACTCTGCAGTGCTATAATGACTAAGGGTTGTGAAGGGCAATGCCTTATCTGTAAAGGAATGCTTTAAAAAAAATCAATTAAAAAAAAAAAACAAAAACAAAACAAAACAAACCTGGATCTTTCTGAGTTTCGCAGCCATGTTTTATGATATCTGCTACAGGAATTTCAGTTCTGACAAACAAACATTCCTAGTAATTTTTTGCCTTCCTCCCTTTAGTGATAACAACTTCAAAACCAAAATGAAACTCATTGATGCATAATGTGCCACACCCATGACCACATGTGCTTGAATTCTTTAAAGCTCAAAATCCATTTGATTAACCAAACATGGCTTTGAAGGATTATAAATGGTTCTTAAAGAGTGGCAGATTTGAGCCATGGGTTCAAATCAGATAGCTTGACCCCCCCCCCCCCCCCCACACACACACACACACACACACTGATGTTGAAGCTGCCACTCCCTGGCACACAATAACCTGTCAATAAGGCCCGAGGAGACAACACAGGTCCTTTATTTTAAATAGGCTCGTCTACACAGTAACTTGAAAAACTAAAAAGACTTCAACAACAAAAAAACGTGATGAGTTATTGGACAGAAAAAAAATGAAAACAGTGAAGACCTTGAGGAAGATCTCTTGTTTTCTTCTTGAAACGATTATTATCGAAACGACACAAAAAGGGGCAATGCGCCTTTAAGAGGTCCTCCCTTCACTGACAGTTGCCCAGTAACAATGCCTCTGCAGTGCAGAGCATCGCAACGTTTGGCACCGATAACGCTTTGTCACACCAAACGTTGCTGTAAAAACTGTCATGTTACGTTTCTTTATTTATCAAAAAACATACCCACATCGAAAAACATGACACTAGACATAAGAATTCATTAGGATATACATTTAAATTCGGCTAACGTCAAATGAACCAAGCAGCACGTATTTTATTTTTTTTCCCAAATAAGCCCCGCAATTCGACCAGTGTCCTTACAATATAATAACGCTGCTCGTTAGCAAACAGTATCGGCCCATGATTTAATGTTTGGCTGCTTGGCCGATCCTTCGGCTGCCCGAACATATTGTTCAGTATGTCTTACATCATGCTCGACCACATCGGCCACCGACTCTGCCTTCGCCCATTAGCAAGGCGACACTGGAAACTGTCTGGTTCGTAGACGGTGTTTTTTGCTCGGCCTTTTTTGCCATACGACCCGGCCGCTTGTGCTACGCGCAGGCCGGAGCTTGATAGCGGCGGAGCGTGGTCGGTGGCGGTGCGTCCGGGGACGTTCACCACCACAGGTGTTTCCCATAATAGCCGAAACAAGCTTAACAACCACGCACAGGCCGACAACAGACAAAATGCAGAAGAAGGGTTTCGGCATCGCAATGTCTGCAGTTCGGACTTGACCGCAACCAATGAAACCATTAATATGCCTGTAAATAGAAAAAACGTATTTCGTTGAATAACAATTACGAAAAAACGTTTGGTTGAAATTAACATTAAGCTAGCTAACTTAATGTTAGGGTGTTCCTTACCGGATAGCTTTGATTCTTTGGCAGCACAATTTTGCCCATCGGCAAACCCTTGCGACGATGATATCTGGGTGGACTGAGTCATTGGATCCATTTTACTGCGGTATCAAAACAACAGCGCGGAGCGGCGATGAAGTGTCTGTCGTCTCGGTTTCAATTCTTGTACTGTCCCTTGAGGGCGTCTATGTCGTACGACCTCCCTCAAATCTACCCCGAGGACGGGACTCGGACCCTCAGCTTCGCTCAACGCCCGAGCTCTGCGAGGAAGGCGGAGATGGAGGGAAACGAGCCGGTAGGTGGAGGAGGGGAAAGCGAGCCGGGGGGAGGGACGTTCACGTCCCCGCTCACGCTGCTGCATCTCACCTCCACGGCGGCCAGTATGACTTGCATTTCCCTGCGAGCAAAATAACGTGTAACCATCAAATCACTGATGTCAGCGTCCCTTGTTTGTTTGCCCTCTGGGCTCGTTACCCGTGAAATGCAATTACACCGGGCGCAATTTGTCGTATAGTTGTGAGGTGCGAACGCGGCGTGGAAATTTTCGACGGCAACTGAAGGCGGCGGGGGAATGTTCCTGAACCGGGCTCCATGTTCTGTACCTGCGCCGATCGGAAGCGGCGTTTTGTGTTTCGGCCATTTGGTGTTAAAATCAGCGGGAGGCCGCAGGGCGTTGACTTTTATTCATTTTATAAATCGCTCGGTAATTATCGATTGAATACGTAACGGGCGTGTGTTTGAGCTGTTTGTAACAAAGCCAATCAATCAGCCACACTGTAAAAACATGCTTGAACAAGACGAGGGTGAGGTGACTTGCAGGCCAAAGTGCGAGTTCCTCCTTTCCGAGCCAGTTTCTGCGGGTTTCGCCGTGGCCTGGTTTCCGTTATGTAATGCTAACCTTTGTCCGAATTCTGAGCAGAGGCCTGTTACATAAAAGCACCATGCTACCCTCTACTGGGGGTGTGCGAACAACAGACTCTGAACTACACTTCCCAGCATACACCAGAGGAACGCGTATGCCCACTGGATCAGATCTGTAACCATGGGGATGGGCCTGTCGCCGTTCACACTCCCAGCGACAGAGACCCGCGTATGGCTGTGAGATCTGCTCCGCTACGCAGACTGAGAGATTCATATCCCATTCGGACAGACTGAACTGCGCGGCAAAAGAAGGGGGACACAAACAAAAACATGTGGCTGAGGCTTTGAGAAAACGGGTATGTAATGTAGAACAGACTGGCCCGATTTTGCTTTGATGAGGACTTAGATGCGCCAGTGTTGTTGCAGTATATACCACGGGAGTACTATGGGCATAAGCGTAATACAAAAGTCGTGAGTTCAGCTAACTAGCAGCCCGTTAGCTCGTTAGCTTCTTCTGACAAGCATCCTCATACAGCCAGCTGCTCAAACGCTTTTTGTCCCAGTATGGGCTGGTTTTCTGGATCAGGATATTTCAGTACTTTATCTCTCTTATTTAAACAACTTAGTATTGATTCAGCGAATTAACACTGGTAGTAACCCTACGCGGTTTGCTAAAGGTAACTTAACTTTAAAAGGCTAGCTAGTTAGCTCACCTCAGCCATCCAGGCTAGCGAGTTAATTCATCTAAATGAGCGTCCTGGTTTATACTGAAGGCATAAGTGTATGTGAGGTTACGACACCGACCGGCGTTTGAACCGGAACGACGGACTTCAGAGAGCTTTTTTGTAGCTTTGCGTTGAATGGACACAAGTAGCAGCAGGAGTGCCCCGCCCACCAAAGCGCCATACAGTCAATGTCAACGGCATTGATGCAACCAACATTATGCAACCAGTCCAGCTGCCCAGTGGACGGGCAGTGTTTGGCTTTACGTTATATTCACTTAGCGTTGGTAGAATAGCATGAGCAAAAATGATTATTGATGAGATCATCAATGGGATGTTTATTAAACCTGATAAGTCTCCATACCAGGGGCAGTATACCAAACTTGATAAAATATATGACAAGAAATGTTACGTTGGTAACCAGGAAAGGACCCAGCAGTGTAGTACTTGGAAGCTGTTTATTACATCTGCAAATGTATTACCATAAAGAATATACCTGAGGTAAGCAAACATAAGAGAAAACTCATACATCACAACGTGACAAAGTTCTAATGAACTGTGTATGTCTGTAATCCATTTTCCTATGCAAAGCTGAATTAATTCATTTTTTACAGCCATGTTGTCTTTCTAAATAGTTCTATGGTAAAAACTGCCAACAATTTGTGCAATAACAGCATATTACTATGATGGAAATGTTCATGTATTTTGAATGGGGAATTTTTAGGGGGGAAATCAAAACATTTAAGGGTAAGTGTGATTATGATCAGTATTCACTGGTCAGCAAATCTCATGTGTCGTCCTACACTAACAATGAATGGACATACACACAATAGTTGTAAGTAAGAATAATAAACTGTATTCATCAATGTTGTAGCAATCCATTGTTACTATTTAAAAAAACGTCAGTGAGCCACAGTTTAACAGGGGAACATGTTCTTTCTTTCCTATCAACACACACACACACACACACACACACACACACGCGCAGAGTGTAGTTTATTTTAACTCAATCCCTTAGACACCATCTTTCTGCCTCAAATAATCAATACAGCACCAGATGTGGATTAATCTGCTAATGGAAATATTTCCTCTCTTTGTTTCTTTTACTAAAACTTAAACAACCAGCTGTCTTGTTTTTAGATTGTTGTTAGCAAATTTTTACGTTTACAACTTTCAAAGCATTCTTTTAAATTGATGCTAGTTTTTTGCAGTGTCACTGTTTGATACTGATGGCTAGTTGAATTGACTGCTCTGTAACAATCAGTACTGCAGGTGAGGAGACTATCTGGCTTGTGACTGACAAGTGGACGCCATGGGTTTGCACTCAGTCCAGAAGAAGCACTTTCCCCTGCGGGGGATTGACGGTGTGGTTCAGCTGTTTGATGCTGAGCTCCGTAAGTCTGAGCCAGACCTAGCCCTTCTTTCCCTGGTCCTGGGTTTTGTCGAGCACTTCCTGGCTGTGAACCGAGTAATCCCTATGAACGTTCCAGGAGTACGTTTTGAACCACTGGAGCCAGACTGTCCCAACTCCTGCTTCCCTACAGTTGAGCTAGGTATGATCTCTGCACTGTATGAGCGCTTCACAGCCCAGATCCGGGGTGCTGTGGACCTGTCCCAGTACAGAAGGACTGCTTCAGGGTCCAGCAGGGAGCTGGTGAAGAAAGTGTCAGATGTTATCTGGAACAGTCTCAGTCGCTCATACTTCAAGGACCGGGCACACATCCAGTCCCTCTTCAGTCTCATCACTGGTACAGCTACTCTTATTACAATGAAATGAGTTTTTACGAGTATATTTCTCAAGAGTCTATAGAATTTGATTAAACTGGAGTTAGTGCTGTCAGATTAATTGAGATGAAAATAATTCTTTATTAAATTTAAACCAGGTACCAAACTGGACAGCTCTGGGGTGGCATTTGCAGTTGTGGCTGCCTGCCAGGTTCTAGGTCTGAAGGACGTCCACCTGGCACTGTCTGAGGACCATGCTTGGGTGATTTTCAGCAAAAACGGTGAAGAGACTGCAGAAGTCACTTGGCATGGAAAGGGTAACGAGGACCGACGAGGCCAAACGGTCACATCAGGAGTCAATGAAAAAGTAAGGTCGACTGTCATTTTCCTCAAAAAATGATCAAGCGCTCTCTCAGAACATAATGAAACCTCCAAAAATTGTTTGAAGTCCATGGTGAAATATTAAATAAAAATTCAGATATGCAACACTCTTTTATTCAGATCTACTTTAAGAAGATACTTGCCATCATATATACTGAAAGTCATACAACAAGTCCTTAATCAAATCAAAAATGTTATACATACATATAGTAACAGGTTAGGTGTGTTCAGGTTGTGTCTTCCTCCATTCCGTGGGCTGCAGCTATTTCGCCTTAAAAATTCAATCAACTTTAGCGGCCACGTGATACTTTTCCCTTTTTATAGTGCATTGCAGTAATGTGAGCTAAATGTCCAAGTATTTTAGAAAAACGTGTAGCCAGACCAAATGATTTAACCATCAAGACAGGTTAATGGTCTATGATTATTAATTCCTGTGATTTTAATATTCCAAAGTCCCAAAGTTGTAACCTTTTCCTTTGTGTGTTGTTGTGTTTCCCCAAGAGTTGGCTGTATCTGAAGGGCTCCTACATGAAGTGTGATAGGAACATGGAAGTGGCCTTCATGGTTTGTGCTATCAACCCCTCACTGGACCTCCATACTGACAGCTCTGAGCTCCTCCAGCTACAACAGGTGAGAACTGCAACTTGTATTCTGCAGTGGGTTCTTATCTATCTGTTCTTCTAATCTTCCCCCAATACACCACAGTCTTCAGTTTTACTGTAGATACTGGAGGAAGTGGTGACCTAAATGCCAGAGAGGCAGTCTAAAACTCAACTCTTTAATTGACTGATTGTTAATCTTTTCCATTATCTTCCTCATTTGTCATGCAGTGTGGTGCTTAGAGATGTATTTTCCCCCATAGTTAGTCAGATTGAATTTTACATCACACAAACATCACTAAAACCCAATGTTTGGTAGTGACTCCCTCTGTATAGAATTTATCTCCACAGACCACCATAAAAGTTTATGTAATTATTTATTTACTTATAGATCTCTGTTTAAAATTTATTGGTGGGGAAGAAGGATTGAATAGTTTGAGTAATACATTCACATGCAAGTTTATGGTTTGGAAAATGGTATCCCTAATCAGAATTTATTTGTTTATTCTTAAATTATATTTTTCTTTACATGCTGTTAAAATCAGCACAACTTAACACTTGCTGGATGAATTTCACATTAAAGCCTACCAGGAAATGGAGGAATTATGCCCTCTGAGCCAATGGATGGTTTTTGATGTGAAAAATTTGTGATGGAAATGATCAATTGACAGTATTTTAAATGTTACCGAAAACCCAGCAAAGAAGGAGCCGATGGAAACTGTCTGTTTTAGGGAATTGAAATTGAGAGCAGAAGGTGGAATTAATACAATGGAACTGTGTATTTTTTTTAAAAAAGTAGGAGGAAGTTTGGTGTTTGCATTAACTGTTAACAGCATTAATTGCAAGTTATGATACCATTAAATTGTAATATAAAACAGGAACCTTAGAAATAAAGGCCTTGTCAGGGCTCCAGATTGAGACAGAAATTGTTACATATGTGAACATATTTGGAGAATATGAATAAAAAATTTCCCATGGTTACCTTTGTGCAAGTGCATGATAATCATTAGGTTGTTTTTGTTCCTCCTCCGCCACCGGTTCTGCATTAGCCATTGTTGTTGAGAGATTTACTCCCCCTGCCTGCACTTTCATCATCTGTAGAGAGAGTATCACTCAACGAATGAGAATAAAAATGAAGAAAACTCTTAATCAGCAGGCATGATGAATGTAATGCTACATCAAATAAAAAGAAAGGTGTGACCAAATATTGTGGTGTTGTGACCAATTGAGAAACTTTTTAGCACCAGTGCCACCAGTGTAAAAGTCAGTCTGGAGCTCTGCTAGTTCTCTCTGCTGTCCAGGTACATAAAGGTCCTGGCCACTATTTGAGAATATATGGTAGTTGCAAGACTTCAGTTCTTTGACATCAGTGATAAAGTCACGGTTTGTTGGAAACGCACTATCTTTGTTCAGTGATGTTATATTATCTGTCTTGTATCACAATTCCTATTTATCTTTCTACTTTTTAACAGAAACTGCTGTGGTTGCTGTATGAAAGAGGTGACCTGGACAGGTGAGTTTGTAGATGAAGTAATGTGAGAAGGAATATAATATGAAAAATCTCTCTTGGGCTCTGACAAATGTAAAAGATATGGACACATAGCTTGTCTATTGCAAACATTTGACTGGTTAACATTCTGAAGTCTATCTCCTCCTGCTGTCCTGCACTGTGTACCAGGTATCCCATGGCTATGGGCACTCTGGCAGACCTGGAGGACCAGGATCCAATCCCAGGAAAAGAGAGCCCCCTGAAAATCCACCTCAAGGTAAGTCTTCAGAGAGGGGTTCACAATGAGGCTATGAGGGTGGTACAAATTCTTTTTGTATTTTTTCGTAGACCATGATGTTATAAATGGGAAATCATACTCCTTGTGTTCATGTGCTCTTTCAGGCTGTAGGTTCTGCTCAGAAGCACTACAACAACGAGCACATCTACCCCTACATGTACCTGGCTGGTTTCCACTACCGACACAGGGATGTGCGGGAGGCGCTGCGGGCTTGGGCTGAGGCAGCTCAGGTTATGCATGAGTGAGTTCATGCTGCTCTTACACTCTGCAATCGACAGGGAGGGTACAAGTGTGATCGGTTTCTCTATGTGCACTTGGAGGCAGCACTGTTGCTTGCTGATGATGGAACAATTTAGCCAAATAGAAAATTCTTTTTAAAAAAAAATTATAATAATGATAAATAAATCAGAGTGATTGAAAATTTAATTGGCCAGAGTCGACAGAGTAACACAAGTTAACCCTTATACTGTCCAGGTTCACATATTGTTATTTACATTATTTTTCATGGTTGCTGAGCACATAAGAGCAAATGTTTGACTGATAAAATTCCTATTGTTGCCAACTACAAATTAACCATATTAGGTAATGTTTTCAAACTGTGACGAAGAGTGCATAAAATCTGAGTATTTAAAGGCTTTAAGTCAATAAGCTGTTGTATGACCAATAAATACAAAACCACACAATTTATTTCAGAACCTAGAATGACCTGTTTTTTATCTCTTCAGTTGTTTTTAATTGTCTTAAATAGCTTTTGCCTGAGAGAGGCTATCTAAATTTTGTTATATTGTTGTCTGACCCTCAATATAATGAAAAAAAGGCTACTACTACTACTACTACTACTACTACTACTATGACCTGAGAGGAATAATAATGATGATAATTATAATAATAATAAGGGTAATAATAAACTGATAATAAATTGATTTGTATAGCACATTTCATACAGAAAGTGCAGCATCATTAAGGGTGTGGATGATATGTGAGACAAAAAATACAGAAAAATACAAAGCCCATAAAATTATAGATAGTTCTGATGCCAGTGTAATACATAGCTACATGAAGGCAAGCCTGAAAAAGAAAGCTTTTAAGGGATATGAAAATACGAGAGCGAATACCATAATAGTGACCACGAACACATCAACACATAGAGGAGTTGCTGATTAAAGTAAAACTCTGACCATCTTTGTAAGGTACATTATCCATTTTGGCACCAGTCGCATTTTAGTTATTTTATTTGCACTAGTTTTATATACTGAAACTAATACTATTTAAAAAAAAAAAAAAAGCATGAAATTTCTTCAGTAAAATGTTTAGCTAAACATTCTGTAGCCACAGACTTTGCCATATTTGATGTGTGCAGTTGCCTTGGTTACAGGTGTTGTTCCTGTCCAGCAGAAAAAGCATTAGCTGAAAATTATGAGCTTCACCTTGCTGGTGTTTCCTTTTGGGCTTTTGTAATGTAAACGTGGGAGTAAGGTGATCAATCGTTCAACAGTAGCACCACTGTACCTTCCAAAGATCATCAGAGTTTTACTTTAATCGTCAAGTCCTCTATGTGGGATTGTGTTTATTTTGGTCACTATTATGGTATTATGCTCTAGTATTTTCTTATACCTTCAAAGCTTTATTTTCAGCAGAACCTCAATGGTTATTACACCCAGTGAACACAAGATGGCAGTAAATAAAAGGGTATCTTTCCTGTCTAATAAATGTTAGAAAGGACAAAATGCATCTAACAGTCATCTCAACTGAGGAAATAAGTTGTAAAATAAAGTGCTGTCACACTTGAGTTTGATCTGTAGTTGAGATTGCTCACAGTCTTGGTTTTTCAGAGACACATCCACCACAGAGAAACTCAGTCTCAGTTAGCCTGACAGGGTGTGGCGGCTGAGCCAGGAAGTGTCTGGTTCTGCATCCTCACATCCTCCCCTTTGAATGTGCTGTTCATGAGATGCAGCTAAAAATACCAGCGCTGACCCACCAGACCACACATTCCCTCCCCATCTCTCAGCTTCCCTTTCCTGCCCCCCATTGTTCTTCAATTTCAGCCTCCCTCTGTGCACCACCTCGAGAGGGAAATGTGCGTGTGTGTGTGGGGGTGTACATGCATTCTTTGTGGATAAGGCAGCAGAGTTCACTTATTGTCATGTCTGGACTGTAATGCCTTTGAACAGTAATGCAGCATGTTACAGCTCCATATTTACATGTTTTCCTCTAATCACCAAAAAGTCCCCTTTTTAATCTGAACCTCATATTGGGGTTTCTGTAATAATGGCTGATTGAACAACCATCCAGTAAATAAAAAGAATTTATTTAAAAAGATAGAAATTCAATTATTTTCAGGCATATTGTGCAGACTATCCTCTGGATTCCTCCCTGCTGTTAATAAAAGTCTTTCTCTTCTCACCTGCATGTGCAGTTATAACTATTTCCGTGAGGATGAGGAGATCTACAAAGAGTTCTTTGACATTGCAAACGATGTCATCCCCACTCTGCTGAAGGAGACCGCTGCTGCAGAGAGCCCTGGGGAAGGAGGAGAGGGGGGAGAAGGAGCTGACAAGGTGAGTATTCCCAGCCATAGGAGGGCTGTGATACAGCAGGTAAAACTGGTGAGTTAGGTATTAATTTTAGTTAGTTATTACAGATCGGATGGTACATGGATGCATGATAGTTTACAGGTGCAAAATTTCATTTTCTGGTTTTCATTACAAAGTTATCATGAGGAAAAAGTGAAAAGGATCAGAAATCATGTAGGAGCAAGACTCGCTTAAGTGTGTTTATGTCAATTTATTAAATTTCTTTAGCATCTTTTGAACTAATTTCAAGCTTTCTTGCCTTTCATTTGCCGCTTTTCTGCTTCCAGGAGCACCCCAAACTGGCTGCAGCCTTCTCAGCACTTCAGGACCCAGAATGCTTTGCCCACCTGCTGCGTTTCTATGATGGCATCTGCAAATGGGAGGAGGGCAGTCCAACACCAGTCCTTCATGTGGGCTGGGCCACTTACTTGGTCCAGTCTCTGAGCCGCTTTGATGCTCAGGTGAGATACCCAGAATAGTGCTGTCTTTGAACATCAAAATGACAAGAGCAGCAAAAACTGCGTCACACCTGATGTTGATGCTTTGTAGCTAAAAATAGGCTTGCGGTTTGCTCCCGAAGGTGCGCCAAAAGGTGTCGATCATCACCAAAGAGCCAGAGTCCCAGGATGATGACGACCAGTCCAGCGATGACCCCCGGGAGGGCCGCAGACGAGGCCCCAGGAGGGAGTCCAAGCTCGAGGAGCAGAACTCGCCTCCTCCTGCTGCTCCCACCTCCCCTTCCAACCAGCCAGGAGCAGCAGCAGCAGGAACAGCAGCAGCATGTCAGCCCAAGAAGGTAGGAGAGGGAGGGGGGCGCCGCCGCTCTTCCCAGGGCCTGCGGGGAGCAGAGACTGAAGGAAAACCCAAGTCCCCAAGCCCGGATTCTACATCCTCACCCTCGTCCCAGCAGCAGGCGTCTCCCTCCCTGGCCGGTCCTGTCGTTGTCTTTCAGAGTGAGAAGATGAAGGGGATGAAGGAGCTGCTGTGTGCAGCCAAGGTGAATTCCAGCGCCATCAAGCTGCAGCTCACTGCTCAGTCACAGGTCCAGATGAAAAGACAGAAGAGTACACCAGCGGGGGATTACTCCATGTCTTTCCTGAAGCGACAACGCAAATCGCTCTAGACATGTTGATTGTGGTAGCGGGAGTTGTTGAGAATCTGTACAACATACTGTGAACAGCGACACAGAAACCTGATTAACCTCGCATTTGTTTGTGAAACTTTTTACCAATGTTTTCATCCAGAGGTCATTTTCAGTGAATATCCTAATAGTTCCTAGCAATATATTTGACATGCACAGATGAACTTGAGTCTAACGTCACATATCAGGTTTGAACTGAAGGAATGAACTTTTCACTGTTTTTATTTGGAAAAAAACTTGTTTCTGAACTGCCTGGTTTGATAGATTGTAACCTTCACTCATTAGTTTGAGTTTTAGTTGGCAGCCAATTGCACACTTCTCATTGACTTACATGTGGATGTTGAAGCCAAAGTATCGATGATGACCAGAAATCAAACATACAGATGTGTAAATATCAAAATGTACCATTAGGCACCTGTTCATAACTGAAGCCTTGGAAGTGATTAATTTAGGATAGTTACTGTGTAACATTGTCCATCTCTGCTCTATCGACAGCTTCTTTCTTGCTAGCTCTATGTTGCCTTACTTTGCTTTTGTTCTTTTCTAAAGTAGGTGGCCTTGAGTTTTGAGAATAGCTGAGCTAGGCCTATTTTTAATGATTAGAGAAGACCAGGAAGACCATGCACTGTTGAGACAGCGCCACATTAGGTGGCCCTGCTATGTCCTATTTGCTTGATGACTTGTGGTTTTTGTTCTTGTTTTGTATCTGCAAGTAATAAAGACCTGATAACAATAATATGTGATAAAGTCTGCTGAAATGTATTAGCTATGGTGTGGCAACAGGAAGTATTTGAACCCTTTCAATCTAACTGTTTTTTCGACTAATTTAGAAGTGTAGATGAACACAATGTGCTTCAGCTAATAACACAAAATACTATAATATTCCATTTATTAGATATTCACACTTTATTTTTTTACGAACCCTTTTATTTAATAATTAGTTGAACCTCCTTTGGCAGCATAACCTCAAACAGGTTCTTCCAGTAGCTGTAGATCAGACCTGCACAATGTTCATTCTATACACTACAGGGGATCAGTGGTTCACCTCCCTAGGAGAGGAGACCAGCTGTCCGTGGACTGTCTCACTGAGGCAATTATAGCAGAATCTGTACCAGTTTCTTGGAAAAGAAGAGCATATATGAGAAGTTGGGGATTTGATAAACCAGGAAGAGCATGTGCTGAGAAAACCTGTCAAACTGAAACCTGTGGTTTTTAGTGATGAAGTTCAGTTGGAGACTGAGCAGAGATTTATGAGTTACAAATCTTGTGTAAATTAGTGACAAGTGCATGGAACATGCATACAATACAAATGTTTTTTCATAAATTAATATACACATAACTCACCTCTCCAAACATACATAAACACAAATTAAACACTCAAAAAATAGCCAAAACATAAAATACAGATTCAGATATGGCCGTTACAAGTCTGTTTTGTGAGAGTAGTTTAAATTAATTCTGTGAGATAAGTGAGAGGTTTGGCTTTATAATCTCGTTGACTTATTACGTTAAGATTTAATTTTTTTCTTGAATCCCTCTTTTATTTCAGGCTTTCCTTTTTTCCTAAAACAAAACCTAAAGCAGGAAACGGTTCCGCTTGCGTTGAGATGTTTTACAGTGTGGAGCCTCTCTGCTCATGCGTGATCGGACTCCAACACCGCTCGGAACTGTTTGCCCGCAGACTTTGTAGTGTGCCAGTGATCGCGTCGGTTCTGTCAGTGGACGGTCCTGTGTCCGTCTGTGATTGATACCCCAGCAATTAGTCCGCTCCAGTTAGTTCCCATCGAGCGGCCAATCAGCGTGGCCCTCTGCTGCCGCTGCTTTCTGCTCCGACCAACATCTGGGATGTGTGAGTAGAAAGCTCGCCAGGCTCAGCACCCAGCACCCAGCACCCAGCACCCTGAGGTGTCTCTAAACATGGACAGGATAGGGGTGTCATTCCTGGACCCTCTGGACGACTACGAGTTAATTCACCGGATCGGGTGCGGCACCTATGGAGATGTGTTCAAGGTGAGTGAGGATATTTCACCGTGGCGGTGACAGAAAAAGAGCCTGCATCAGGATTCTCTCTGCACAGACGCCACAGGTTGTCTGACTTCCTGTCATCAGATGAACCGTCTTTTTGGAGAAGCGCCTGTTCCTCTGCTGCATGTGAGAGGTTTTCTACAGCCTGAGGTCTGATATGAAGACGATGACATACTTCAGTCTTAATTTTGTGAGGTTTAAATTGCATTTTCTCCCGTAGATTAGACATATTAAAGTCAAAATAATGTTCCTTATGTTAAAAACAACAACAAAAAAAGACCCTCTTGTCAGTTATACTAAGGTTTGTCTAGGAGACATATGAAGGCGATGGATGTGTATATGTGTGCACGCGTGTGTGTGTTTGCCTTTGTCGGTACAATGAAGCCATTTAACACTTTCATCCCTCAAGGAAACCCAGTATCCCCTTGTATCAGTCAGGCATATTTTACAGAGCAGTGTCCGCCTGTTGCGTTAGTGGTGTCACAGGTTAGGTGCCTAATTTTCTTGGAAATCAACAATTATTAGATAAAATAACCGACAAGACCACTACTACTTTTGGCTAATTCCAGAATTAAAATACCTTGTAAGTCATTGTGCTTGATGATAAAAGCAGATATATCACAATATAAACAGTTTGACAAGCTAGAAAAATGTATATGGTATCACTGTATCATATTGTCCAAACTTTGAATTAAGTTGGAAAGTGCATGTCACCTCTTTTCACTAGATGATTTTGGTTTCAGGATGCAAACATCCTGTGCTGTTAACCCCCCCCCCCCCTCCCCCCAGTGGCGGGTGCATCTGGCAGTAGCAAAAAAAGAATTTGTATTGTTTCATTTTTACACCCCAAACGGCATTGCTGGAATAAACAACCTGAAGGTCCTGGGGGAGCAAAAAAAGGACCTGTAGGTCCCCACCTCAACCACATCTTATACCGTTTTGACTTCATATAGACAAATGAAACAGATTTAATTTGAAATATGCACCATGTGAGTATTATATAAACCCAGAGCTGGAGTATGGTGATATTCTGTATATTACCGACTTTAAACTAATCCTTTGAAAAGACTCAGAATTTCATGGCCTGTCTGTGGCACATGTCCCCAAACCCATACAAAGCTGAAGAGAAACAACAACTCACAGGTTCTGTTCCAGAAGTTGGAAAACCTCACTCAGAATCATTTTGACATTTGTAATCCAACTCTGTCTCCTAGAAATTTAGTTTAGAAACTACTAAACTTTTCCCCAGTTATGGGTAACGTAACATCACACCAGAGATCAGACTTCAAATCCACAGTCCTGCCTGTGGTTTAGACAACAAAAGCACTTTGGTAGAGGTTTAAGAAAGATGATGTATCATTTACATGTAAGTACATGTTGTGCCTGAAGTCCCTGTGAATGTTTTCTCTATTAAACCAGACCAGGGTCTTTCACTAACCATGTGTTGTGAGGTTTTATACAGAGCCATGAAACAGTTAAATAATGCTGGAATCTCTATCAGTGCATATTGTGGTGAAAAATCAAATATTTTGGTGGAATACAAACATGTTGTCTGTTGTGAACATAATATCACACGATATGACAGATGTCAAATAATATTTCTTCATGAATTTACTAGTAGAAAATATCAACTCTTTTTGGTGAGTGATTGAATTACTGACCAGAGCTTTTTTTCCCCAATGTCAGCATCTATTTACTCTAAATGGGAAACAAGGTGTAATCAGCTATAGAAGTGAGAATGATATGATTTATCTGTTTGCTTCTCTCCTACTTGGACCAGACTGTCACATTAGACACATTCATTTCATCCATAGTTAATAAAATATATTGATTAGTACAGCTTTAATTTTTGATCAGCAGCAGGATAAGAGAACCAACTAAAAACTAATTTCACAGGAAATCCAGGGAAAAAAGAATCACCATTAACATGAACACAGTCTGACAGCTGATTCTAAGTCCCTAAGATGAGGCCTTCTGCAGATTTAAAGATTAACCAAAAATGCTGTCACTTACTCATATGAGCAATATTCAGCTGACTGTGAATTGGTTTTTTGCACCATATTTCTGCAACATTTGGACATATTGCGGCCTTTGCATCTGCTGTGTATGGGAACAGTATCACATACACTAACAGACAATAGCACATTATCATCCCCCACTGCTGCTGTTGGTGGGTTTGGTAGAGCTGCAACCACAGGAGTCAAGGGTGAAACCTCTGGACATGTGACTGTGTGGGCATTGAATGGACTCTCATTACACTGCTATTATTCAGGGGAAACTCAGTTCAGAGCTCATGTCTGTGACCCTCCTAATAATCTTGATCCATGTCCTCCTCTGGCTCCATAAGCCACAGCTGATCAGAACAGAGACTGTCTCTGTCCTCAATTGGTCTCAAACTCAGCTAAACTTAAGTCAGTTTTTAAAGTGAAATTAGCTTAGTTTGAATATTAATAGTGTAACCCTATATACTAAATGTTATACTGTCAAATAATGTGTTAGTGGGGTTTTTCTTAACATTTAGGAGAAAATAGGAGAGTAAGGATTAAGTATAAGATCAACATTTGAATAAGTTAGTAAATGCTATGTTCTACATTTATCCCCTTACAAGCCGTATTGAACTGATTTGAGAATTTTTAAACCTGTTACAGTGTTTATCATAATTCAGCAGGGTTTTAGTGCAGGTCCTCTAGCAATGTAGTATTTAGTCATGACACTGGAGAACTTCCAAAGAAACGGATTTTAAAAAAATTAATACCTGAATGTAAATGAAAATAAAAATTCAAACTAAAAGAGACAGTCCCTAGAATGGGTCAGCACCAAAAATCCTGGATCCTACATTTCCCTTAATGCAACTTTATAGGATCTCATTAACCTCTCGCTGTCTGGTAAATGCACACTTCTTTTAAACCCTACACCTCAACTTTGAAATTCAGGTTTTCTGTCATAAACTTGATGTGACGAAGCCCAAGCTTAGATTACACCAATAATGTTGGTGATCAGTATCTCTGTTTCCTTTATAGTTGTTACCATCCTACATGACTGTTGAATGATGGGAACAAATAGAGGTTCCTGTCAGAAACCTTTGCTCTATAATTCCAAAGAGATGAAAATGAAAACCAAAGTTTATTACAGTATGTGTTAAAGGAACACTGAAGGTAGACTGGAGTATCTACTCTGGCATATGTACTTATTTGTTGATGGCATTTTAACTAATGTATCACACATTTAGATTCCTCTTTTGGCCTATGTTGGATCTTGACACAGGATGAGAACAGGCTGTGTTTCTGCTGATATGTGCTAAAATCAAAGGGAAGAGAACAGTCTGGAGCTGGTTGTGAAGAGGGGGAGAAAGTGACTGAGGAGCTTGAATTGTATTAGCACATAGTTCTGCAGGTGAATTACAAACCTAGATGATCAAATACATACTTCTGCTGAGAAACTCTGTACAATTTTGTGCAGTAAAAGTGAACTTTTCATAGAAAGTAGCACTGGTGCTGTAAAAAGAAAAATATCTTGTAACACAAATAAATGTCTATTATTATACTTATTTTAGTGTTGGTATTATTTTATAAAATACATGATTTCCAGTGAGTACAGTTTATAAATTTAAGTTGTAATTTTTGTACAAATAATACATACACAAATAAGTAAGTCATAATGCACAATGAAGTGTTAAATATGAGAAAATAATTTACTAGGTGGAAGAGAAACTAAGTTTCAATATTTACTGGAGTAGGATGTCTGAGTGTATTATAACATTTACACTATAACCAGTTACCAAAGAGCAACTATTAAATGACAGGAGGAGATTGTGGTGCTAGTTTAGGACAGCCAAATGTGTCTGCTGTGGCTGGGGAACAGGCCAAAAAATGATCTTAATACCTTTTACCCTTTTTAAATGATTTCTCTACTAGAAGAATAATTAAGTCAAAAATGTAATTAGAATATATTTTCAGAGTTCACGCAGTTTTTCATTAAACATTTTTGGAAATATTTATATATTGATTATATAACAACTGATACTGGGTTTTTGACTCCAATCATGATATTAATGTTAGGGAGTTTAAAAAACATAGTGATTTATCTATTGTGTGTGTGTGTGTGTGTGTGTGATAACACACACACACACACACACACACAACTTGCAGAGTCACTGCACTGTCAACAGAGTAAGAAATCCATACAGAGTCTCCATGTGAGCAATTGACCACATTTGGCAAGTGTCTGGAGTTCTGCATGGCTAAAAATGCAGGCCGTGTATAAAGAAGTATCTGTTCTGTCAGTTAAAACCAATGGTTCATTTAGATTTACCAGTGGTAATTTGGTCGTGCAGCACTGGCAGTATTATTGTTACCCCTTGTAGTTTAATATACCTTGTGCAGTGATTTAGAACAGTTCTTAAACTCTTAAGCAGAGCTAAATATAGGTGGCCTGATAAGATATTTTAATAGCTTTGATGTGGCTTCTGGAATGATTTGTGCGAAGTACTGTCCAGGACTGCACTTTTAAAGCAGTACAGATTAGGATTGGACAGTGTATTGGCACATACACACAAACATAATTATAAAGTTCTTTGAGTGGTTTTGCAATTTTGTAGGATGAATTTTTTCCCAGCAAATGCCTCAACACAGTCGGAGTGCTTCTCTGAGAAAGCTTTGACAGGGAGATTTGCATTTTGTCCTTAATGCATACTACTTCTACTAATATTGTAATAATATAGTACACACTGGGGAATTGACAGTCTATTCATAAGTACCAATATCTTGACTTAAATTGTGTAATCGAACATGAACTACACGTGTCCTCTCAGTTCTGCAGTATTTAGCATGTTTGAGCCACTTGATTTATTTTCACAGCCCATATCTTTACTGATCTGGTTCACTCTCAGTACTCTCATCAGGTAGACAAGGTTAGCAATGCTAGCTAAAATGAGAGTGAATATTGGACCTACATTCATCAGGGGGACACTAATGTTGTCCCTCTCTGCTGGATTTCAAAAGTTAAATATTTTAGTTGAATGTTTTAGGCTGCTTTTCATTCAGGAATTATTGGGTTGGTCTCATTATCAACAGACTACATTTTGTCCTAGACTGCACATAACTTCTTGTTCAACCGACGTTTGGGTGTGTGATCAAAAAGCAGTGGACTTTCTGCTTCCTCCAACCCAATGCGCTGTTACCCGAAGCAGCTGTTATTTCAGGCTCAGCGATATGAAACCATGTCAGACATGTTACTACCACTGTAGTCACAGGAAGTCCTGTGCTATAACAGGAAAGAAAACAGGAAGTGAATGCAGCCGAGCTACAGGTTGTGTTGAGGTGACCCACTGATCCTATTGGCTGCTATCTCTTTGCTTTATATGCTTGGATTGAACAGCAGTCTGACGTCAGTGCAGTCAGTGAATGGTGATGACTGATGTTACCAGGAAGAACTGAGGAAGGTGAAAACATGGTGAGGCTGCTTTGAAACAACATCCACCATCACCTCCGCTGCACTAATGTCAAATGACTCAGGTTTATTACAGGTTTATTCTGGCTAGGAGAACTTGTTAGGACAAGTTTTGCTTTCTTTTGTTACTGTAATCTGTACTAGATACATCTGAAAGTTAAATGCTAACTAAGGCTTTAACTAAGCATTATGTCAGATACTGTTCATTTAAATGTTTGATATTATTCAATTCAATTCAATTCAATTCAGTTTTATTCATATAGCGCTATACCATAACAGACGTTATATCGGGGCACTTTTCATAAAGAGCCTGTCTAGAACAGACTCTTTATAGTTTTTTTTTTTTTGTTTTTTATAAATTATTTATGGTGTATCATTTACAGAGACCCAACATCTCCTGCATGAGCAGCACTTTGCTTGAACAGATCCCAGCTTGTGGTGGTGGTGGTGGTGGTGGATGGGTGGGGTGGGGGGGGCTCTGCCTCGACCGACTGGGTGGAGAGTGAAGAAGAGAGAGAGAGACAAGGGGGGGGCAGGAGGGAGGAAAGAGAGCATAGCACAATAATGGACTAATAGCTATATTCATAATAATACATAATAAAGTGAAGTTAATATTAATGGGGAAACATTGTTATTGTTGTTAACATCAGCACTATGATTGTGTATTCCATTAGGTTTTTTTACTGAGGGATTTTAGCCCTACAAGCTGTGATGGTGACTGATTAGTTATCTGTCAGTTTGATTGTGCATTTAAAACTTCGGTTCAAGGTCATGTGTCTAAACAGATGACAAGCTGGGTGGCGCTAACCTGCTGTAGACTCTCATGGGTCCCAGATGATGAATTCTAAAGTATTTGGTGACTCCTACAAAGAGGTTAGTTAGTATCAAGCAGTCAGAGAATTTGTGTAAATTTTTTCTGATGTCTCTCCGTGTGACTTTGACTCACCAGAGGCTTCTCTTGGTCAGACAGTGGGAAAGATGTTGTGGAAGCAATACAAAGTTAAAACCTAGGCGAGACAGCCAACTAAAGTAATTATAGTCTGTCAGCATCAAGACAGACAAAACAACAGTGGACCTCATGCTAGAAAATTTTTATATTCTTACATTAAATCACTCTTCCTTTTTGAGATTTGCTCAAACGAGTGTGCCGCATCTGATTTGCAAACCTCCTTAACTGCTCAGATTTGTTTCCTCCTTCTTATAACTTGATAAATGCCGTCTGATCATGGGAAAGTGTTTGTTCATGAATAAGTTTGTGTTTGTAAGTAAGAGTTTGTGAGTTAGAGTATGTTAGTGTACGTTCATGACTGAGAGCGTGTTTGAGTGTGTTGTTATATTAGGTTATGTGTTTTGCTCCATGTGTCATTAACAAAGATATCACTAAAGAAAAAAAAAGAAATCCTGTACCAATTAATCAACTAAAAGATATCAAAGTCCTCATGCAAATAAAATGTAAATCATATTGAATTAAATCCTTCTCAATAGACAATTTAAGCCTAGCATAAAGTCTTGTAATTAGTAATTGTCTTTTAATTACTACCTTTTGACGGTTTGATTTATTAAGGGTGTCACCTTGCATGTCCTCTGAGGGTATTGTGTTGAGGAATACAAAGCCATTTTTCATTGTTATGCCTCTTCGTGGGTGTAGTGCAGCATTCTACCCGTTTTGTCAAAGCACATCCTCCCGGCTTTGAAAACCACAACAATCTGCTCTACCCAGACATGAGTGCACATGTGATGCATGGTATATGAGCTATGTCTGCTCTGTGAACAGTAGCAAGTCATTATGCATGGGGCAAAATAGTATTTGTCACAGAAAAGTACCTATAAGTCATCTACATCCACTTTTTTGGCTCATAAACAGCCTTTTCTACATAAAAGGCTTGTGTATTAACTCAGCCACTTATCAGAAGGTTGCATTTTTAATCTGATATAATCTGGCGGAAGTGATAGTGCTGCAACTAAGGAAGTCGAAAAGGTCCAGAGAAAGTGCTTACAAGTGTGTGCATCCACAATCTTTTCCTCATATGATGTTCCAGCCACCAAATAGATTTAGGTCCCAATTTCATCTTTATACATTACTTTTGTAAGGGAAGATGTGAGCGACTTTTGTCAGGCATGTGAGGCGTAAGGAAGAGGCGTATTTAGGTGACCTTTCAACTTATTTGGAGGATTGTTCACTCAATAATGTGGTCAAACTATACAGATTGCATTATTACCTCGCCATCTGATGACATTGCATTCTGCATGCATTTACACATTGCATTAACATGAATTTTTCCTTATCCAGAGAAGATATTCAGATACTGATCAGTTGTTGATGCGAGGTGTAAATGGCATACCTGGGAGTTAGCTTGACAAGGTATTTGATGATCAAGGGATGCACGTAATTAACAGGTGTTTCCCTTTCTTCAGAGGATGGGAATATATCTGGTTTCCATCTCCCTCTGGAATGTTCCTCTGACTAGTTGTAGCGAGGGCTAAGTGATGTGAGGGTACGGGCTGGATCAGCATCTCTTTCTGTGGTGACTCTAGCAGGTTGTACGTTTCCATCCTTTCCAGTCATTTAAACCATAATTTTTGAGCCCGGCAAGATATCAGCATGTTCTCCAGATTCAAGCTCTATTCTAAGTTGTTTTTTTTTCTAAATTGTTTCTGATGTACAAGGACACCCAAACAATTCAGGGGAAAAACACAATACTTTATATAATATGATTAAATTTATTTATTACATATTAAAAATTACAAATATTTTTCATTCCCTTCAGGCTCGTAACATCAGGACGTCAGAACTGGCAGCAATCAAGATTGTCAAGCTGGACCCTGGTATGCAATCAGCCCAATTTTGTGAAACAGCAGTTACAAGTTGATACATGTGCAATTTTGGTCTGTCTCAGGCTACAGTTTACTTCCGTGAGAAAAAGTTGGTGGAAACAGTGGTCCTAGTTCACACTGTGTGACACCTCCACTGAGGGTCAGTTTAGAGCTTTAGAGACCAAAGGTAACCTGCCAACACTGGCTGGCACAGTGTAACCGCCTATAAACATACACACGTAGTATCACCTTGGCATGTGCCTATGGTACAATAAGCACCACTTTACTAAACAGTAAAAAAAAGAGGATACAGGTTATTGACATGTCTCTGCTTGGATATAGTTTCTTTTCTGTTTACTTTGTAGCACTGCAGTTCACATATTCATCACACAATTTGACATGCTTTAAAATTGATATGATACAGTACAACACAGAGTGTGACCAAAATTTTATTTGATTTAAAACTTCATTAATTTTAGATTTTATTATCATTTATCAGACCCTTTTTGTACAGTGTGCCATGCACTGAGCCTATATAAATGTTAATATTGCATAATGTATAGGGGGCCGTATTCTGGGCAAACTGTTGGACTCTTACTGAAAGTATGATGAAGTCTCTTTTCTTTAAAATTAAAGGAGCGGTTCACATTTTTCAAGTCAATTTTAAAACAATACTAACATGCTCGTGTGTACATTATGAGAGTTCCCTACTTTCTTTAACCTTTCCTTTGTTCATATTGGCTGTGAAGGGATCATTTCCTAAAGTGTTTTTATTGTAAACGCAGTGGGTAGTAGCATAAAGAAAGTTTTTGTGAAAAGATTCTGTAACTTACAAAGATACCCACTATTGAAAGTCTCACTCCCTGTCCAGTCCTTAGGGGTTGGCTCAGAGTTTGCACCCAAGGTGCCCACAGGGCCTTGGCCACTCCAGGTGCCTCCAGGACCTCATTCATTCCAGGAAATGCACAGGTTTACAAAGCACCTCTCCAATGCAGAGGTGCTTTGTAAACCTGTGCTACCACACACTCAGTTCCCCCCTCCCCAATAATTTTTGACTAACTCAGACTGGAGAAGCTCCACACTAGCTTTGATTGAACGTGTGAAGGAATCTTAACATGGAAAAGGAATTATGGATTTGTCCCATATCACCTACATTGGTATAACATTAAGAGGAGATAGCCTCATGGACAGTATGCACATGAAGACCTATTACAGTCAATTATAACTCTTTGAAGGTACATGTGGGCATGTGAAATTTGTTTTAAGACAGACTTGGAAAATGCGAACGAATCCTTTGATAAATTATTCAAATACACAGCTGTATGGTAGGTAGCCAGCACACTGGAAGCTTTGCATTTTATTTTAACATTTGAAAATCTCTAGTACAGTCCTTTTTGTGGAGTTGGCGCCTGCTGCTTCAAGTACATCGCAGGAGTCCATACGATATTCCCCAACAACTGCAGCATCTTCACTGCAGTACACACAGTACAGCGTTTGAATTAGCTCTCACAGAAGCATGAGGCTTCAATGGGCAGAAAGTTACACTAAACGTCCTAAAAAATCACCATTATTTTTTTAATACAATGTGGAGTTGTTCAGTGCATCAACACACTCCTCTGTCTAAAGAAGATTAAAAAAAATACATGAATAGATGCACCAGCTGGCCTGATGTTAAATTAATAATAAACCAGCCTCATGTACACCAGACCTCCCAATAGTCTAAGCATATGGTTAATTAGTCTATAATTTTCCTTCCAGCTATATGAACTGAGAAACCACTCACTAAACTTTCTGTCTGTTCAGGTGATGACATCACGTCCATCCAGCAGGAGATTACGATGATGAAGGAGTGCAAGCACAAAAACATTGTGGCCTACTTCGGCAGCTACCACAGGTGCTGTGTGTTTTTGGCCTCCTTACATGTGGACAGATATCTGGAATTCCTAGGATTGTTGGTGGAGTTAAATATGTGGAATGTGACTTTTATTTTCCCCACACTGCTGCTGGATTCCTCTCCCACTCATTCTTGAGTTTAGTTAGTGAATGATGCTCTATGTATTTATGGGCATTATGCCTTAGCTTCAGAATATTAGGAAGTTTCTACTTATTTTCTTTTTGATAGCAAATGCTTCAACGTTGCTTTTCATAATCCCTGCAAAGGCGTTTCTTACTCCCAGAGAATAAGCAGAGCACATGTCAAACACCAAGATAAAAGTTATGTATCTGTCTCCAGGAACACCAAGCTGTGGATCTGCATGGAGTACTGTGGTGGAGGGTCACTTCAGGATATTTATCATGGTACAAATACAAATAAATCTGAAAAATTCTGAATGTAGGTCTTGTATTACAGTTATTAGTGTAGTCCAGTTTTAGTGCTGATTTTAGTAATACCTGCAGCATATTTTAATGAATGAATGATGAATCCAAACTGTTGTAAGCATTCACGCAAACACAGAATGGTAGTGTCTAACTCCACCGTGTACAGCAGGACATCATCTACTCAAAGCGAGATTCTGTGTTCTATACCTTTAACACTAAAGCCATTTATTGCTGAGGTTGTTCTAATGAGCCTAGCTGAGGTCTCAATAGCCAAAGCGTGCAGGAAGGGGCTTAAAGGACAGCCCTGGCATGTGCCAGTCCCGGCATAATGGGAGCATATTAAATTTCATAGTATAGAAGTATGGAAAAGAAAGGGCTATTCGAGCTGGTTGAAGGCCAACTCTAAAGACTAAAAATACCTTTAAAATACTGTTGCTAGCTTATTGAAGGTTTAAGGTTTAAGACCCTCTCAATTTCATGTAGTTTCTGTAGTTAAACCTGATTGGGTTTGCCAATATTGGCATCAGAGATTCAAATTTCAGTCAGCAACTTTCCCAAGACCTTTTCATTAACATTAAGGAGTGACAGAAGTTTATATGACTTTAAAATTAGAAAGATGTCAACCAGTGACATTGTTTCAGGTAAATGGTGGGTCGAATTAAAACAGCTGTAAATATTAGCCAGTTGGATAGTAATTTTGTTTTTAAAGGCCTTAAACCAATCTAAACACTGGAGAGATGTCTTATTCATCTGCTATGGCATTTCTGTTTCTATTAATGAACAAGATACAACATGTAAATAAGACAGCTTTAAAGTTGCTTTGACAGACCTATGCTTTCACTGTCAGTCTTGATGCTCAGCTAGCTTTAACATGTATCAGGCATATCTATAGATAGGCGTGAAACTTTGAAATTTTCCGGTCTGGCTCTGGGTAAGACAGCAGGCATATTTTACCAAAACTGTAACATTAGTGTTCTTACTGGCTTGGAAATGTACCTGTAGACTTTTCTTCTGTGACCTCCTCTTGACTCTTGAGTTATTTATCAAACTGTTTTTCACAGTGACGGGGCCATTACGGGAGAAACAGATAGCGTATGTGTGCAGAGAAACCCTCCAGGTAAGGCTTTTTGGGTGAAAGGCAGCTTGCTGCTGTTGCATTGTGAAAAACTCTAAAGCTGCATTGCCGACAGAATGAGTCATCTGTTTTTCCCAGCAACAGAAGAGCTAAATAGTATTTAACCTCGCCTCACCACTAAATATACTGTAGACATAACCTCTGCTGCAGCAACAGAGTCAAGAGCAGAACATAAACACCAGACTGTCTTTACTTTGTTTGTCAGTGACCTTCTACTTTCTTCAAAGTTTTATTGGATAATCACATTTGTAGACAAAAAAAATCAGCTGCTGAATAAAAAAAGAAGAAATCCCAAAGAACAAATCATTGAAAACAGGCTTGCACTTTTTTTTTACATTTGGTCACATTTGCAAATTATTTAAATAAACTAATGATAATGAGTGATTACCAAGCTTTGTACCTCTTCAAACCGTTTACAGTGTAACTTGGTATACAAACATTCTTGTCTACCTTTTGCTTTTTACTTTTGTTTTGCCTTTTTGGCAAATTATTGGCCATCTTTCTCTGTATCTTTTTAATGTTTACTTGTCATCCAGAATTTTATTTTGTTGTTCACTGTGCACCAGTATAATTTTATTACATAACATGATTTAAAATAATAGTAGGAGTTTTGAGTAACACCTCTCTTAAGATGTCTTAAGACGCCATTGTTGTCTGCATTTCACTGTTGGAAATGGCTGTGTGCGCCTGTGACATCATTCATTCTGTTGTCACGTATGACACTATGGCACCTTCATGACAATCATGTGGGACTTCAACCATGCCTCCCTCACCAAAACCCTTACCAACTTCACTCAGTATACGAAGTGCAAAGCAGGGGAGAATAAAATTTGGACTTTCTGATTGCAAGTGTGAAGGGGGCATATAGCTCCAGGCCCCCAACTTACAAGAGGTTTTGACTCAGTCTATGCACCCCAGCTGCTGCCCTCTGCTTGCCATGTCTCTCACACCCGAGGACACATTTACAACCCTCCCACCCCACCACCAGCCCATTTGTCACATTCAGCCAGGTGACACAGGAGCTACCTCAGTTCCAAATCAACATGGCAAGTGGTCCAAACAACATCAATCCCAGCTTGCCTAAGGGTGGTGCGGGACAGCTTGTAGGATTGTTCCAGCACTTATTAAACCTTGCCTTGAGGCTTCTACATTGATTTGGTGCCAAAGAAAGGATGTCCCAATGGTCCCAATGACTACAGGTCATTGTTGCTGAGGTTGCATGACTTGAAGAGCTATGAGAAACTGGTTCTGTGGCACCTCAGCCCCCTAGTGAGTGACTCTTTGGATCCTTTGCAGATGCCTTGGATACCAGGTCCACTTGGCATGGATGACACCATTACTTACCTGCTGCACAGGGTATACTAACATCTGGAGAGGCCAGGCAGCACAGTCAGAGTCACAGTCTTTGACTTCTTCAGTGTGTTCAACACCATTTGCCCCCTCCTGCTTGTGGAGAAGATCTCAGCCATGCAGGTGGACCATGTCATGGTGGCTTTGATTACAGACCATTTCACAAACAGATTACAGTCTGTTTGGCTGCAGAGGAGTCTGGCAGATGTGGTGATTGGCAACACACGGCACACACCAAGGGACCACTCTTAAACCATTTCTTTTCATTATCTACACCACCAACTTCAGCTCCAACTCTGGAAATTGCCATCTACAGAAGTTCTCTGATGATTCCACCATTGTTGGCTGCATCGGTGAGGGCAAGAGGGAGGAGTACACAAGGGTTGTAGAGACCAATGGTGCAGGAAGAACCACCTCCAACTCAACATCAGTAAGACCAACAAACTTGTGGTGGACTTCTGACAGTATGGAAAGCTCCCAACCCCTTTACCATCCATGGAGAGCAAATATAGATGAGGGACTAATATAGGTTCCTGGGAGCGCACATAACAATACACTTGACTGGACAGACAACACCAAGGCCCTCTATTATAGATCAGAGCAGACTGTTTTTTCTTAGGTGGCTCAGGTACTTCTATGTGTGAAGCAGATTACTGCAGATGTTTTACAAATTGGGGGTAGCCAGCACACTATCCTTTGCTGTGATGTGCTGGGAGATGGCATTTTGACTGGGGAGACCATCAGACTTAACAAGCTGGTGAGGAAGGCCAGGTCTGAAAACTGGACAGTCTGGAGGCAGTGGTGGAGAGGAGGATGAGGGTTAAAATGAGGAACATCCTGCGCAACCTCCCAGTTTCTCAATGATGAGCTGCGGCAGATGTTGAGCACCTTCAGCCACAGGGTCATCAAGAGCAAGATAGAGTTATTCAGGCTGACATCTCCTCTTATTTTATCTTATAACCACATTTTATTCGTTTTTAACAAACCCAAGATTTATTTTAAATTAAATATAAAAAAAATAACTACAATAGCTATAGTTTATTATGCCTGGAACCTGAATTAATAAATAGCATAAAAAAAACATTAATCCAGGATCAAGGTGGAATAAACAAAGATAAATGGTTAAAAGATAAATTACCTGAAAATAGGCAAAGAAAACCTGGGGCAGAGTCATATTTCAGCATAGGACTACCATTTGGCTCCTGGCTTTTAGGAGGTGGGTAATAGAGGCCATGCTTTTCACCTGTATGATTGTTAACTATTGACAACTATAAAACAAGTAATTAAAAGATTTTTATTTAAACTTTTTTCCAGGGTTTGTATCATCTGCACGAAACAGGCAAAATGCATAGAGATATAAAGGTACTACATATTTTTAAATATCTATCGTGGTCATACTTTATAATTTTGATCATCCATTTTTATACTGTGGGTTATCATGTCAACAGATGCTAACATTAATATGTGTGTTCTTTCTGTAGGGAGCCAACATCCTTTTGACGGAAAGAGGAGATGTCAAACTGGGTCAGTAGTGATCTGTATCAGAGACACACACGCACAAACATACAGACATACACACATCTGCAATACCTAATAAACTCATCATGTAGGCTTAAATAGGCCCAGTGTCACCTTGTTTATCTCTTCTGTGTCCAGCGGATTTTGGAGTTGCAGCAGAGATCAGTGCCTCAGTGGCTAAAAGGAAGTCCTTTATAGGAACTCCCTACTGGTAAGATGAATGGAGCTTACCTCTGTGTGTTTACAGTATCATGAAGATTGGAATTGAAGCTTTAAAGGTTTTTGCAGAGTAACACAATACTGTGGTCAGTATGATTTGGAAGAGGGCTGCAACTAACCAATATTTTATGCCAATATTCTTTTTCATATTTTGCCATATTTATGGCCAGAAAAAGTACACGGTCTTCCACTCAACACAATAACCTAAACAATGAGTCACTGCAAGAGTACTCCATTGATTTAACAGTACACTATACAATGATTTTTAAAATTTACACAATAAATGCAGATATACAGTATATAATCACATGATATTGCTCTACTCTCTGCTATGTATGACTTTATTGAAAAACAGGATGAAGAGATAGAGAACAGTTTAATAATAATTAAGAATAATAAATCCACCTAAAGGCTTGGGCCAAATACATGACTTGAGTATTGTTTAGGTAACTCTGCAAATATATGTGCAGAGGTAATGAGTCAAGTTTGAAGGCCTTAAGCAGAATTATGACTCGGTAAGAGCCATACAGATGTTGGAATTCCAATAACATACGTATTATAAATGATATAAATATAGTTATATAAGTATAAAAGTAAGTACTAATTTAGTAATGGTATTTACATTAATATATTTAATAGTAAATAGAAAATATATGAAATATACAGTAGTATAGTTTGTATTAATATGTTAGAAAATCCAGAGTTGCCCGAGGATGCTGCCTTGAGGAATTATGTCAATAAATCATTAAGAAATCAGTTGAGGACTTACTGTTCTTTTGTAACTTGATCAATCAAAGGACAGGTATGGTATTTTCAATATATTTCTTATTGTCAATGAAAAGCCCAAACCACCAGTGAATGTATTCTACTAACAAGTAGTGTGTGTGTGTGTGTGTGTGTGTGTGTGTGTGTGTGTGATTGGCAGTTTTAGGGAATTACTGAGCCTTTTTTAAAAACTAGCTTTGAATAATATTAGTGAAAATAAACAATTTCATATTACACAAGGACAAGATGCATCTAAAGCATTAATAAAAGACCAGTATCTTCTCCATTCTATGTACACATCTTTTTCAGGAGTGTTATATCTGATGTTCCCTTTCTCTTATGTCTCCTCTCCTTTTTTAATCATCTGTCCAGGATGGCTCCAGAGGTGGCTGCAGTGGAAAAGAAGGGTGGGTACAACCACCTGTGTGATATCTGGGCCGTCGGCATCACTGCCATCGAGCTGGCTGAACTCCAGCCGCCCATGTTTGACCTCCACCCAATGCGGTGAGTCAGCGCGACAACAGGGACTCAATCCTCAAATGACTGTAAACAGACAGACTTATGAACGCTGCATTATGTCAAAGCAGAGAGATAAACAGTAGCTATGTGTGATGAAACATTTGGCTGGCTTCCTCACATTTTATTCCTGGACAGTCACCGCATATAAACAGTTAAGACATTTTCCAGCCCCGTAACATTTAAAACACTGTTTCAGAGCACTGATGTTGATGTCCAAGAGCAGCTTCCAGTCTCCAAGACTAAAAGATAAATCTAAGTGGTGAGTTGGATTGCCTATGCTCTTTTAAAATCATGTATTATAAAGACCTCTCTTTAATCTGATGAATATCTTTTAGATGTACAATTCATTTACACCGTGTCGCTCTCTCTCACCTTATCTTCTCTCTGCAGGTCGGCAGGTTTCCAAAGCTTTGTGAAGATGGCTCTCATTAAAAATCCCCGTAAAAGACCCTCAGCTGAGACACTGCTCCAGGTTAGTTTTTCTACATAGCTTGTTGTCAATGAAAAGCAGTGAAATAGCTGTTATCATACAGGCATTATTAAATATATACTATTCATAAATGCCTTTTTTTCCTCTGTTTTAACCTTTACATATCCAGGAAAGGCTTGCTGACTGTCCTTCTCTTTTACCAGAGAGTGTGGAAATTAATGCATTTCCTTCATACAGTTCAGTACATTCATACTTGGAGTTAGCGAATAAAATAGGGATATAACTGAATTTGAATTCATTATTAGCTATTAACACTTAATACACGCAGAATAGATGCGAACAGGATTTCCTGCTTATGTTTGCCTGTATAATTGTAAACAGAATATTTTGTTTGTCTGTTGGTTGGACAAAACAAGACATCACCCTGGACTCTGGGAAATGGTGATGGGCATTTTTCACAGTTTTTCTGACATTCAGTAAACACAACGATGGATCAAGTAATCATGAGCGACACTGACAGATTCATTAACAAGAAAATAACTGTTAGTAGCAGCACCTAATCAAAGACAATAGCAGGGAATCAGAGGTCTTGAACCAGCTTATTAATATCCTTCCAAAGATTGAAATTTTGACCATTAATTAGTATAGATTTTGTAGTTTTTCAAAATGATGTTCAAGGCTGTGATCTGTAATTCTTCGTCTAGCATCCGTTTGTGACACAGTTACTGACCCGTAACCTGGTAATTGAGCTTCTGGACATGGCCAACAACCCTGAGCTCCACTCTACCCAAACACACAGCCTGGACGACAATGAACTGGAGGTTAGTGCTACAAGGAGTGGGAAAGAACTGATACCACAGCAGGTCAGAGACAAGCTGCCAGACTGATTAACAAATTGTATTTATCATTTTTATATACAATATTTTAGACAGTAAAAAAATGGACAAAAAAAACGTTAAATATTTTTCATAGCGAATACTGTTATTTTCTGGTGTCTCTAATAAATGTTCTGTTGACAGGTTGGGGAAATGGCTCCTGACAAGATTCAGTCAGCAGGGAAACACCTGCCTGTAGAGAGGACCCTGTCTGAAGAGCAATGTGAGGACACACCCATATAATACCCACACAAACCCACATGGACAGTTTTCAAAGCAGCTGTTTGAGATTTTTGGAAATTCTGAATTGTGGGAAGGCAACACAACTCAAAGCAACTCTAAAAGTTTTTGTGCAGGTTAAGCATGTCATCAACTGTGTACTCAATGCACAGATATTCACTGGCCGTGGGTTAAACACTAAACAAGCATGAACCCCAGTATCTTGGATTTTTCCTTTGGGTGATAAATGTTGCTATCACTTGGCAGACAGGAGCTGTATTCACTCAAAGCCTTGCAGTTCCTGGTGAGGTTGCCAGGTTTGATACCAAAGCGTCTATTCAGAGACCAGATGGACGATAAGAAAATCTTCAGCACATTCAATTTGAATTAAAATAATGGATACTTGATTAAAGAGCCAAGTCTCAGCTTAATTTGAGTAAGTTCACATCAGTATAGAAAGGACTGTGGCAGAGATACAACCCCTTTAACATATAGAGCCTAAAGTAAGTGATCAGATACACAGGAAATCAAATGAAATCATTGTATATTTTGTGATGTCTGTTGGTTGAGACAGACTCTGTAACCTCCCTGTTAAAGACTATCCCACAGTCTCACTGCAGCCTTCTTAAGCTCTTCCTTTTTTTGGGCGGTCTTGTGGAGTCTCTCAGCCTTTAGTCTGGTCTTCTCCAAGTCGAATTCAAGTCAGTCAGACTGACTCGGCCAGTCGAGGATATTCCACCTCTTCCTCCTGAAAAGCTCGGTAGTTGCTTTGGCCGTATGTTTAGGATCATTGTCTTGCTGAATGATGAAATGTCGTCCGTTGAGTTTTGATATATATGTCTGAATCAGAGCACACGTCTTGCTCTTGTATACCTCTGCATCAGCATGTTTTCATTATCATTATGATCATGTTAACATGCTGATTTTAGCATTTAGCCTAAAGCACAGCTGTGTCTAAACAAGCACCGAAGAGCTGCTGACATGGCTGTAGACTTTTAGTCTTGTTGAACTGCGGACAAGCTGTTTATTGTTATCTATTGTCTGCACTCTTTGAGAGAAAGTGGAATTATTCCTTTAACTCCCCTCAAACCACTCCATATGCTTGTGTATTGTTTTGTGTTAAGCATCGCATAGTTTGACTGTGACAGCCACTGCATGTGCAAGTGCACTTGATGGCTGTGCTTGTGACCGAATGCATGCATACGTAAATATACTGTATATTGGTTGTACTTGCTGATGAGTCGCTTCATTGTCCACCACGACCCCCTGTATTCAGAGCTGTAATCTCCATAATATGAATAAGGACAAAAGCCTCTCAGTCAGCCTGCTGATGGCTGCCCTCATTCTGTAACCCGTCCATACATTTGGGACGTAGGCTGCGTCAGAGGATGGCACTGAGAACATGCCACTGGTGTGTGACAGACAGTGATACTTTTATGTACCACCGTGAGTGACTTCATACTGCTGCGCTGTCAATGGGCTTCATGTGGCCCAAGTTTTTCTTATGTAATAGTCTGGCTTCACACTCTGCCAAGCACTATATAACAAACTAGCAAGGGGTTTACCTCTACTTCCCTTTCATGCAATGTGTCATTTAGAGACAGACAAGCCACATTTATCACCTGCACCTCAATTTGACCAGTACTTACTTTGAAGGCTCACACTGCTTCTGCTATTGCTACTGCTACTGCTAAGGCTACTGTCTCTACCACTTATACTAGGCTGATAATACTACTAGATATTGCTGGGTATCGAACATTAATACTTTTTTGGTACTCACAGAAATGGATTTGTAGAACCAAGTATCAGACACTGAGTTATCAAAAAGTTGGCATCGAAACATGTAGCCAGATTTGTGGGAGGTCACCAGAGTCATTATTACAACACACTGACACAAAGGACAAATAGATAACTTGATATTTCAAATATAAGTTGATAAGTTAATAAATTTAACCATGTAAATTAAGAGTACCAATGTGGCCTAACAGTCTAGCAGGAGATAAAGTGGTCATCAAAGGTAAAGGGGAGACCAAATGATGCTATGATACCATTCGATATTTAGGGAAGTTAATAGATTGCAGACGGAAACAAGAAACACAAGAACAGTTATGGAATAACAAAACATCCTAACGTATGAGCACCATTGAGAACCATTCAAGAGATTTAGGAAGTTGCTGGTATCAGCTGGGTTACACTGTTGAACAGCTGAACTTCCAAATTAGTGTTCACCTAGAACTTAACTGTGCAACAACATCTTAAATCTTTGACCAAAAAAGGACACATTATGTGTAGTGTGATGGAATTTCTGATGCAAGCAAGATTCAAGTCTCTGCAAGTTGATTCTCTTACTGTAGTGAAACCCCTGACTGCTGGGAGGGTGGTATAAAACACAGAGTATGTAATTTGTAGTAAATGTAGTGGGACATGCAAAATAAGCACATTTAGTTTTTCCATTGCCAGTTGCATTTTCCATTCCCTCAGTTGAAACTGTAATATTATGACATGCAAGTGGCATAATTCAAGAGATTTTGTAATCCTCATACTCCCATTCAGTTTCAAATAGCAAAGAAAACAACTGGCGTTCACATGTGCATTTAAAGCACATTGAGATTACTACGTATGAAATGTCCCATAGAGAAACGTTTTGCTTTAATGAACCTCAAAGACAGTACATATCAAATTGTAAAATTTTAAAGTTATAAGGCGTTCAGCAACACAATGACAGCTAACCGAACTGAGAAGATGCAGCAGCTTCCGCTTTCTGGTTTATTAGTTTCCTCATCCTCTGCTTCAAAGTCAAACTGTCAACAGTAGCTCAGGTTCTCTGTGCTTACATAATGACAAGCTTCCTCCTGTCAGTCACATCTCAATCAAGTCGCAAGAGCAACAGAAGCCAGAAGCCACATATGTACATGTATGTTTATACGTATCCTCTCAGATGTAATGAAAACAGGATTTAATATCCCACAATATACACACCTGGAAGCAATCAACAGTGAGGTAAAACAATTAGGGAATATGGGATGTGATATTTACCTCCACCAAGGATGGTATGTGACTAACCGTGTCTGTTTGTCCGTTTATTTTTCAGCTTTATTAGGCAAAAAGAACCAGTTTGCATCAGATTTAGTGGAGGGATGGGACAAGGGCCAGGGAGGAACGCATTCAATTCTGTGGCGGATCTGGATCATTTACTTTGATTTTGAGTATTTTCCTCTGAAGTCTGGTGTATTTTGTTTGATACTGGCCTTTGTGGAAGTCAGTGCTCTACTGAGCCCATTTTCTAGTTATCTTAATGAAAGTCAAAATAGTCTGTCTTTAAATGAAATTCAATTATTGAATCGAAGCATAGTTTTTAAAACAATAACTGCAAAAGCATGTGGGAGGATTCTATCTTTGGGGTAAAATCACACTAAAGCGCCATTAAAACATCAGTATTTCAAATTTTCTTTGTGAGCATGTTAGCATGTTGACATTAGCATTTAGCTTGGATTATCCACTTGAGTAGAGCCTCACAGAGTTGCTGGCATGGCCGTTGACTGTTTGTCTGGTTTGTGTGCACACAGATACAGAGAAGAGTCCTGAGGTCAGTCAACTGATTCATTAAAATCAGTTACACAGGATTATCTAAAGTTTGCTAACATTAGCCACCATAAGCTCATTGCTTTGTCATTGTTTTGTCGCTCGTGCTGTTATCATTCTGTACGTGCTCAGCTGCTGTGCGGGGTCACGACCCCCTGTGCCAGGGCTTTATTGATGAGATAGGTGATGTGTGGTTGCAGAGTGCATCCTTGTCTAGCTCGAACAATGACTAATCGATCAGCTTGAGAGTTGAGTGCTAATCAATAGTGTGAACCTAAATAAAGCCTTGATTGTGTGGGAGCCCATTAGCCGGATCTTTATCGCCGTAATCTAATAAACTCCACAGTTTATTGTTAATGCTGAAATGCATTTCATTCTCACCATGTTTTCTTCGCAGTTGACCAAGTGAAGTTTAGACCCCCACTGAGAAAGGTCACAGAGCCTTACCCTGATTTGGTAAAGCATTTGTCCTGAAAGATATTTCTCTGACACACACATAAACTTATGATATACATCAGAACCAGACATGAACATGATCAGAGGTTGTGTTTTGATTGTCCTTTCAGCAGGGCTCTTATGATGATGACTGGAGTCTGTCTGGAGATGAAGACAACTCACCGTAAGACTTCTTTCTATTTTCCTCTTTGCTCTCCTACCTTCATTTTGTATTGAGAATATTATGTTTTTTTGCACAACTGTACAGGGTGAAGCAATCAGTCATTAATTCGAGGACATAAATGGAAAAAATTCTCTAGTTTGTCTCCTTTATCATTGATATGCTGTGATGATACTCTCCCCAAATCCAGAGACTTCCTCCCAGCATATTTTCTGAGTTTGCCTCACACTCAGAAAATTTCAGTTAGCATTTTAAAACCTTTTTTGTGAGATGATTGTGCAAAATCTTTTTGCTTGCTTTTTTGGGCAAGTGGATGTCACGTGGTCTGTAATTACGAGTGTGACTGCTACATCCAAAATACCAAATTACTCTGGGGATTTAGGGGCATCATTGGGAACAACCAGAGTAACAGAGTATCTTTACAGCCTCAGAGCTTTTTTTAAAGGAATGAGGCACCTTAGATTTACCAGCACTGATCCCTCTTAATGAGACTGATTTATTGGGATGATTAGTATGTATTCAGTTTTTTCGTATGAAAGCAGTAGGAGTTGTATATGTAGCATTTCTAATATTCCTAATAGTAGGGATATTTATAGCAGTAAAAAGCAGGATTATGTCAGCAGTACTAATAGTGTTAGCACAACATTTTTAATTGTAGTGACAGTAGTAGTGACATTGGTAGATTTTTTTTTGCATAAGAAGAAAATTTAAGTTCAACTACAACTTGGGTCTTATTTTCGTTGTTTTGGCTGCATCAGTTAAGAGGTGCTGATCTGTAGTGTATTTACTGGCACAAAGAAATGATCGAACAGCTACGAAAAGCCAAAAGCCCAACAAATGCCTCCCTGCCAGCTTGTGTCAGCTGTAACACCTGTACGACATGATCAAGACTGCGATCAAGACTGTATGAAAACTAGTTAGCATGCAAGAAACGTCTACTTACATGGATCAGAGTATCAATTTCTAGTGAAAGTCTTACATATGCAGACTTGTCCTGACCTAATGAAACAAAGACACTATAAATAAACAGGGACACTTCCTACTACAGAATTCTTTGGGTATTTTAATGCCTTTATTAAAGTCAGCAGTAGAGGGGTGACAGGAAATACAAGGAGAGAGAGAGAGAGAGAGAGAGAGAGAGAGAGAGAGAGAGAGAGGGGAAATAACAAACAACAAAGATCCTTACTGGATTCAAATCAGGGACATTTTGGTCTCAACAACAAGGCCGTCCATAGCCACCACTGAGAACACTTAGGTCATGTCCTCACTATTTTGGGATATGTGGAGGTTTTTGCACCCTGTTACTATTTCTAAGTTTCAATTTAGACAGAAATCATAGGATAATGTTCAGTGACTACATCAGTCTTATTTTAAGCTTTTGGCCTTTGCTCTATTATGTTAGTTCCTGTGGTTTATATGGAACTATTACCACGTTTGTTTTGGTTGGATGGAAATGCTCACAGGTGCTACTTCACTATCAACTTTTTTCAGGGGCAGGCTATCTTTTCTTCAATGTATGAAGGAATGTATTGTATATAAATTAATATATAACACATTGATATAAAAAACAGTGGTCACTTTTTAGGGAATATGTCTGGAAATAGACAAGTCTGTAAAAACCCAAACCCCATAATTAATCTTCTTTTAACAAGAAAATCTCTTCAATCCACAAAAACTTCTTTTAGGACTCACATGACCATAGCAGGTATACAATCCTGGCTATAGCCCTTCTTAGCAATTAACAGTGAGTATAATGTTCATATTACTAGTATTAACAATGGCCAAAACTGAGAGAATAAGATCTTAGTTGTAAACTGGAATCATCCTTTGATTTGGGGGAGAATATCAGCAGGTGAGCTGTTTGATTCAGTCCAAGTATCAGCATCGTTATCAGGCTGCAGAAACTGATAGGAATCGTCCTCTGGTTCCTTCCCTCCCATTCTTATGGGCCATTCAGGCCCGTAGTCAGATAAACACCAGGTCTTCCTGTTGCAGGAGCCTGTTGGAATGTGTGGAGCAAGCTCTGCAGCTGAGGTAGGCCCCGCCCATCACCTCCAGCCTCTCCTAACAGCAATGTCCCGCCACCTCCCATGAATTCACCTGAAACAAACTGCTTTTGATGATTTTTATTATGTAAATATCAGCTTTGACATAATCAGTTGATTTGTGTTCATTCTCCGCTAATTCCCAAACCCCAAAGTCCTGCTGTGCCTCTTTATGAACTGGATGTGGCTCTGATTCAGCACAAACTCTCTGGTTCCTTATTTTTGTGGGCTTTTTGTCTGCTTTTTTGTGGTGTTTCCTCAAGGTTTTTGTGTATGTGCTACTGTTACCCTGCCCTCAGCCTCTGCATTTGTTGTTCATCTTGTTGTCATGATGCAGTTCTTCATTTGGATCTCAGTGATTCTTAGATTTGTAGTCTTCTCAGAACATTGTTGCTCCTTTGTCTTTCAGAAGTTTAACCATTAGGAGGGCGCCATCTTCTGATGTAAGTGGTCACCATACAACTATAAATTGGAGATGTGTGTTCCAACTCAAAAAAGATTATATTTTGTAAAGAGTAATCCTTGCTCTCTTAGCTCCTTAGTGTGTATAAAATCTAAAGAAACTCTGAATACATTTTGCACAGATTACATTTTGTCCACTCATATGTAATAATTCTTTGTCTGATATTAATTTTTTTGCCAAAATGTAATTGTGCTAGCTAAAAAAATATTTTTTGTTAAGAAATTTTCCCATCCTTTGCCTTGAAATTAGACCAATTTAAATAGATGGACTTAGTGGAGTTTAATTGTTGGTATTTCGTGGAGCTCAATATTAGGTTTGGTTGTTGTTTAATTAATTTGGTGAACCTAACATGAATTTGTATTTCCCTGGTGCACTGAGGTTCTATCAGCACTCAGTCAAATGTCCTTAAACCAAACAATTTTCTTAACTTTGATTATGGTGAAATGTAGCTAGGCTGCTCTGCAATCTTTTTATCAGTTCCCTCATGTTTTCTTCTTAAATGAGCAGAATATTTTCCAAAAGACTGTCAAGGCATCTGGAGCACCACCAGATTGCCCTGATGGCCTTTCGCATATTAGAGCATGCATACAGTCATCATCAAAACACTCATAAGAACTCTACTGGAGTGTCAAAGAGGCTGGCTGTGACATCTGGCTCAGCTCAACAAACTATGGCTTTGCAGCAGGACTTGCTTTTCTTCCTTTACTCTTTTAAAAAAAAAGTTTAGAATCACAGGCACCTGCCATTTGAATTTCACTGCATTAATCTGTAACTTTATGTATTTTCACCAGTTCTGTTGTTTCATGGAAGCAATCCCTTCATGTAAATTAATTAAGGGCCTTCTCAGTTTTTATTTAGGGGCAAAAGTCACATCCCTCGTTGTGAAAAAGCAAATTTTTGGTTCAGTGGTCATGGTTAGGGCTAGACACACACACACACACACACACACACACACACACACACACACACATATATATATACACACACACACACACACACACATATATATATTTATAGCGTTCAGCCACAACATTAAAACCGGTATTTGGTAACACAGATGAGTGAGATCTCTTTGAAGGGCTGATAGATAGCAGATAGATCTCAGGTGTTCAGGTGAATAAACGGCAAGGGGAAACTGGATGCCACAGCCAGCAGACACATACAGACGAGGACAAAGACAAAACATTATGGGATATTGAGTAGAGATTGATGAGGGAAAAAGGGGAAAAAATAATTTAACTGATTTTAGCTTAAGGCTGTAACATAACCAAATTCTTAAAACGTGAAGGGTCTGAATACTTTCTCAGTGCTCTGTGATCATGAATTGGGACACAGGTCAAAATTCACATATTGCAGTATTCCCCTACAATTCCTTCCGAGTGAATGATGTGTTTGCTGGTGTTTTTTAGGGAGGCAGGAAAAGTGGTCTGTTTGGTCCATCTACAGCCTCCCTGCCAGCTTTAAGCTCTTATACTCCCAGCACAGAGGACAGAGACCTTAGCTTTACGCTGGGTCCTGACACCGCCATCACTGCTGACTCCACATCCACTACAGGTACGACACACTCCATCAGAGATCATGTTGTACCTCTGATCTCTGACCTTTGAGTCCAACAAAAAATTTTCTCATAAGTCTTGGCCAGGTGCTCAGCCACACAGGACATAAGACAGCGCTGCAGTAATCCATGTCTTACTGTGGGGGATGCTGTAACAGCAGAGAAGAGGAAGGTTAACACTGTTTCCTCTTCAAAAAGAGAGACACCACTATCGCCTGAATGGAGCACACTAAGGAAAAAGACTGAGGACTCTGTAAGTTCAAAGCAAACATCTGTATCTTCATATCAGCAGTAAACATCAATAAGCTTGTGTGATTTGCTAACCTAATAACTTTCTAATGATTTGGTTTGGATCCTTTAAAAGTCTGTCTGTCTGTAAGATGACAAATCATTCGACCAGAGAAGATGTTGATTTGTAATCCACCTGATGTACAGTTTTTTTTTTACTCCCCTTTGTTTTGTTCCATGTAACCCTTGAAATTTCTAGAGGGCTGATTGTCATGGACTGCCTCCTACCCCTCAAGTCCATGTAAGTGTGAAATCTAACAGCATGTGAACTACAATGAAAGGTGACCGAAGGCAATGCTCTGATAACTAACAAGATAAGCTTCCTTGCATGGCATGATATAAGATGCACTAGGATTATTTTTTTAATGTCAGAATCCTTATCTTTTTTATTGCTACAACTTTCCATTATATGCAAATATTTTTAGATGTCTCATGCAACACTTTATACACATCAGCTCTGTTTTAGCACTAGTTATCACCTAGTCCTAAAACAGAACTAATATAGTTACTGGTTAGTGATATTTGGAGTCATGAATGTGCAAATTAACGTAATGCAACTTTAAATGCAATTCATGCACTCATCATTATGATGAGACATGTTGTTATGTTGGAATGGAAGTCACTGAAAACAACTGAAGGGCCGATGTGTAACCATGTCAGACCATTAGTTATTCATCTGCTGTGCTGGTTTTGTAGATGGGAGCCTGCTTCTCCAAAGTCTTCAATGGGTGTCCTCTTAAAATCCACTGTGCTGTCACTTGGATTTTACCCAAGACGAGAGGTAAGAGAATAAAGTCTCCTAATGTCCTGCAAGTTTAATGTATGGAGTTTTTCTTCAAAGCTGAGTAAAACAAGTGTAGCTAGAAATCTCATCAATTGTAAGAATAACAGCAATGATAACAATAATGTCAACATATAGTCTGGTCTCTTTGTCTCATGGTGCAGTAGAAACCCTTTAATAAACCATTTTCCTACTCAGATCAGTACCTTATTCTTGGAGCAGAGGAGGGCATCTACATACTGAACCTTAATGAACTTCATGAAGATACACTAGAGAAGGTGAGAAATTGACTGTTCTGTGTGTTAAACATAACTGCATGACACTGTAATAAACTTGAGTTTAATACAGTGTGAAATATAAAAAAAGTTTTGTCATTGGACACAATATGGGAACAAAAGATGGTTCATACGGATTCTGTGCCGGTAGTGGATCAGTTCTCCATTTTTGAAAGGATTTTGTAAAGCTTATGGAAATTTTGTTATCCAGTCTACGTGTGCTTTGTGTACTTGGAGAAGACTTATCATTGTCTCCCTCAGGTAGCCTTGTCAGGGTACTGTGGAATTATTGAGAATGCCAGGGTAGATGCTTCAAGCCATCTGCTCTTTATATAAGATCCGATGTCTTGGTGTAGTATAAATGAGAGCTGTGTTCGTATTTTGATAAGTAAGTCAAGCATGTTCTAAGTTGGTGTTTGGACCCATCAAAAGTGCTCCTTGTTGTGTGTATGCAAATGTGTCCTGGGCAAAATTGAAGGACGATGTACGTATTCATAAAAAACAAATACAGGTTGCACAAATCGCATCAACTAGCTTTGTCCACATCATCTAATAATTTTGAAAAGCCCATAGAGATATATTAAAAGTGCAGCAAACGTCTTGTATGATTTGGTTTACCTAGCACATGCCAAGGATTGGACCCAATCTATAATGTTTGAATAATAAAAATAATAATTGAGGAGCAGCAAGAGCTTTGCTCAGATTATTATAAACTTCTGTGCATTGTTTTCGAGTCTGAAGCTTCAGACTGGATCTGTTACTCAAACTAAACCTTCTGAATTTTATTTAATTGTCTATTTGTTACTGCAGATTCTTCATTCTGAATTAGTATCTTGGGGTCTTCCTATCGAATGAAGGCAAGATGGAAAATGAGAAAATGAAGTTGGGCTGGTGGAGTAATTGCAATAATGGCCACCTTTCATTTATTATCATTTTGATGAGGGAACTGAAAGTGAAGCTCTTGATTTCCAAATTCATCTACGTTCCGACCATTATCTATGGTCATGAGCTTCGGTTAGTGACTGAAAGAATTATATCATAGATACCATAGTGAAAGAATTTACTTTCCTTCACAGAGTTACTAAGCTGAAAAGGAGTTTAGAGAAAAGCAACTGTTCCTTCTCACTGAGAGAAACCAGTTAAGGGGTTTCGGCTTTCAGATCACAATGCCTTCTAAACACTTCTAGACTTATTCCAGGCAACTGCAAGCAGACCCCCAGTTTAGACCCAGAACAACATCGAGGGTATACATATTCCATCTGGCCTGGAAATACATATCGGATCCTCCAGGAGGAGCATAAGGAAATTTCTTGTTAGAGGATTGTTTGGCTGTATACTTTGGATTTCGAAATGATTTCAAAGGGCCAAAAGAAACATCTTTCTCAGCCTATTGGAAAGCAAATATTTCTTAAAGTAAAATTTGAATGGTTAGCTGAATGAACTTCAATGGACAGATGAGGAAATCACTAAAGATTTTACTGATATACAGAAGTGTATATAGTGTATTATATTACAATACATAGTAAAAATCGCACTTCTTTTCTTTCTTCCCACAGCTACTCCCTCAGCGATGCACATGGCTTTATGTTATGAACAATGTGCTGATGTCTGTATCAGGTAACAAATCCCTTCAAATGATGGTTTAGCCAGAGAAAACAGAGTGCTGTATATGATCAGTTGCTCTAAGAAAATCTCCATCCCGCAGGGAAATCGTCACAGCTTTATTCCCACAGCCTGACAGCTCTGTTTGAACAGAGAGGACATCTGCCGAAGAAGCACAGCAGTCTGTCACTCAGCACCAACCGCTTCACTGAGAGGATCAGCACCAGGTTGAACAGGATATTAGTTGGACTCTGAAATTTAAGGAAAACGTTGGTAGGAGTAGTGGTGGTGCTGTAGGTGCAGGGGTTTTATGCTTGATAAGAATACTGGATGACAACAAAGACATTTTCTAGTCTCATGCATGGTGGTATGACAGCTGAAAGTGTTCTTATGGATCTGTATGTTCTCTCTTGATCTACAGAAAGTTTGCCATATCGGTGAAGATTCCCGACACTAAAGGCTGTAGGACATGTAGTGTAGGTAAGTGATACAGAATTTACTCTACATCTTCTCTATGCTTATTCAGTAATAACAACAACAGACTCTAGCTATTTTTCTTTCTCTCAGCAAGAAACCCATACACAGACAGTACATTTCTATGTGGGGCCGTTCCTTCTGGCCTGGTTCTACTATTGTGGTATGAGCCTCTCCAGAAGTTCATGCACCTGAAGGTTTGTACAGACATGTCACACTTTGAATGCTCTTCCATTGGAATACATTGCCTTGCATGCTGCTGATGTAGGGGTTTAGATATATATTGATTTTGTGTTGTGTTAAGGTTTGATCTGAGGGGTGTTTTAACCTAGCCTAACTATAGTTAAGTAGGTATATTTTCAGGAAATTCTGTTTCATACAGAGGTTTAAATAAGTCTGAGCTGAGTTTCAATGGAAACTTTATGGCACACCTTAATCCTGGTTAGTTTGTAAGGTTTATTCAGGTCAGGCTTTTTACATTAAGCCCAGCTTTTGCTACTTTTTAAGACAATGTTCTGGTCTGGTCAGTTTAATCAATCTCAAAAAATGTTATTATTTTTCAGTGTTTTCTATTTCCTGAGAGATTTTTGAGCTTCATCTTCAGGCACATTTTGTAACACAAAGTTTTAGGATAATTATTATGGTTTATTATCGCAGAATACAACTGTGCATAATATCACTTAGAAAACAGTGTAAATAGAGTTTTTAGTATCTGTAGACAACTGATTTATTCCTTAAAGAGACATAATCTCCTCTAGGCAGTGTATTTGTGTAGGTAATGTACTGTTGTGCCTTAATTCACAACAATGGTGGCATTTGTGTGAACTGTTTCAGACAAAGTTACAGTTGAAAAACAATAGAATAATTTTCATTCTATAATCCCCAGGTTTTATCTAATAATAATGCCAATATCTCCCCTCAAAAGCTATTAAACAATCACATTCTTACCATCATATAACCTGACTGGTCTTGATCCGTTGTGAAATGTTTTTTCAGCACATAACAATAAAGCTGCCAGACTCCCTGCCAATATTTGAGCTGTTGGTGTTGGTGTCAGATGAGTTTCCTCAACTGTGTGTTGGGGTGAGAGACTGTAGTAACGGGAAACCCCCCACCAGTCAACAGCTCAAGTTTGACATCATAGAGCTGAACGGCACCCCAGATTCAGTACCAGGTAGGACTGATAGATGTGTGTCTCCACTGCTTTTTATGCAGCAGCTCAAAGCTTAAACTAAGCTCTCCTCTTTGTCTCTCTGTGTGTCTGCAGATGGTGGAGCACTTAGGGCGGTACAGGTGACCCAACTGGACAGAGACACTGTCCTCATCGCAGTAGACAGTAAGCTACTTCTATCTCAACACATGTTCTAAATCCTCCAGCCACGTTTCATACTGATTCATAACATACTGTATCTCAATGTTGATGCTTATTGGACAGAAACTGTGAAGATTGTTAATCTGCGTGGGCTCCCATCCAAAGAGCTGGCTGCTGAAATGGTCTTTGACTTCCCCATTGAAACACTAGGTAGAAACCGTCATGTGAAAAACCCAGTGAATGAGACTTGTGAATGTTCCTGCTGACAGCTAAGTGACATAACATGTTCTAACAGTCTGCTTACAGGACAGTGTGCTGGCTTTCTGGAAGCATGGCCTTAAAGGGAGGAGTTTTCACTCAAATGAGGTGATTTATGTCGGACTGAGCTGATGTCACGTGTTTGTCATTCACTCAAATTGTCAACCACCATGTCTAAGAATGGAAATTCCTTCTTCGTCTACAGATAACGCAAGAAATTACAGATGAGAGTCGAGTATTCAGAGTTTTGGGAACAAACAGGTACATTAAGATTATTCAACATCAGTATCCTTCACTGTATAGTGTAGCTATTGATGATAGTTAAAAAGTAGTAGTGTTGTGGGTAACAGTACGAGTAGTAGTAGTAGTGTTTTTGGTAACAGTATTACAAGTATTATTAGACAGAGAAGTAATGTTGGTACTAGTATTTGCATTGGTAGTAGTGGGAGCAGTAGAAGTATAAATACTTGTAGTTTGGCAGTGGTATTAATAGTAGTTATAGTATTAGTAGTATTAATATCAAATCTCATTAGTAGTAGTAGTTTTAATAATAATATTAACACCGCTAATGTTGGTAGCAATATTTTTAGTAGCAGTATTTATCATAATATACATAGCACAAATAGCTGTAGTGGTAGCACAAGCAGTAGCAGTAGTAATAATAGTAGTGGTAGAACAATTAACAGTACTAGTGGTAATGGTATTCATGACAACAGTGGCAGTATTATTATTATCATAATTATTATTAGTGGTGGTGTTGGTTGTAGCAGTTAGTATATTATAAAAAAAAATAGATTTTTTTTCTAAAAAAGGGCGATTAACCCTGAAATACCTAATTGACATTAGTTTAGTAGATTATTCTTATGGAGAAAACAAACTATAAGTACACATGACACAATGATATTTTAAGATTCATTTACATTACCCTCAAATCCCAGAAATTGGTTCAGCATAAGCTAATTCAAAAACTTTCAGCCAGTTCTGCATTTGTTTGGTTGCCTTTGATTCGTGCTCTCTGAATGAGCTGTGAGGACCCCCCTCCTTTGTACAGGGACATCGTCCTTCAGAGCACACCGACAGATGACCCCTCAGCACCGAGCAACCTATACATCCTGACTGGGCATGAAAGCAGCTACTGAGAGAACATGGGTCATCTTCTTCAAAATCAAACTGAAGAGACATTTCCTCTACAACCTTGTGGTGAACATTATGTCCCCCTTGACTGAAGCTGTAGTAGACACCAGCAAAAACTGATCCCACCTACTCTCTGCTGTGAATGACAAATGTCAGTATGGGATTCAGTCACCCAGACTTTTCTTAGGAAACACATGTAGAAGACTGAGGGGCTTGTCAACATGCTAAGTGTGATTCTAACTCTTGGGTTTGCTAAATACATTTGCAAAGGGCAAAGACTGACATGTAACAACAGTTCATCCTTTACCTTAACCCATACTGAAGACAGTTTCATTCCTGCTAATAGAGATGCCATAGATTTACTATCAGTATGCACCATAGACTGTAGCAAACTATACTTTTTGCTGTCATCTTTGTTGGCTGCTGCACCCGGAATACTTGGTCAAACGGGAGGACATCTGAGAGGAAGTGAGTGATGATCAAGTAGCAACAAGCACAGCTGAGTGTGATAGGCTGAGACTCCTGTCAGTCACATGAATAAACGTTGATATTCCCATAAACGAACGGTGATTACATAACTGCCACAGAGTCACACAGCTGAGGACGTGACAGAATTAAAATTTCTAAAAGACCTTGGACTTCACTACTCAGCCGTAGGGTTTTCCTTTTTTGGGCATAATTTTCTCCAATCTGTAATGCTGCATTCATGTCATGTTGGAGTTGTCAGTTTCCAACTTGTAAATACTGTTTATGTCAACATCCACATCATAATTACGACTGGGGGAAACTGATCTTCCTGAAAGCACTAAATACATCCAGGTTGACGCTTAATGCTACAGAAGCCAGAGTTTGTCAGTTAAGGTAAATATACCCAGATTTAATAGATATAGTGCTATATTGTGATATAGTTTTTCATAAACAGTATTAATTTAACCCTCACTCAAGCCAACTCTGCAAAATCAAAAAAGTGTGTTTAGGAGTATCAAATTTCACCTCTGTTGACTTGAAAAGTGACTGAAGAATTTTTAGTTTGTTACAAGGAGTATAGCACTTGTCTGTGTAATGTAACATTACACTGTGGGGAAATGATGCTAAACTGTAAAACTGAGTCAAATTCCAACTCCACTTCATGGTTTCACTTAGCTTTCAGCACTCAGTGTAATTTTACAGAGCGCTTCCTTCACTGTGCTCTCAGAAAGCCTGAAACTGAATATTTAGCAATTACAGTTAGGATGGTGGTTTTTCTTGGATACAGTGTTTTGTTGTCTGCTAACTCAAGGCCCAACGAGGCATTCAAATTTTACTCCCCAGCACAGACAGAAATAGAGATACTGTAAAAATCTTGATAAAAACACCCAGTGTTTTGTTTGGGGTTTGTAGAAAGAACCACAAAAGAAACGTTCAACAAGAAAATACATGATCTGGTTGAAACCTTAAAAAGGCAGTAGTCTATTACCTAGAATCTGTCAAATGTATAGATTTATGTAAAACCCTGTAATTCTGAATATCACATTAAAATGTATTGTGATGACTGTGAATGTGCTATTGTAGCAGCATTTACATTATGTGCAACCATGTACAAAGAGTCTGAAGTCTTTGAGTTTAAAGGGACATTCCATGATAGTCGGTTAACCATGGGTGTCAAACAGAGCTTTAATCTGTGACTCCTTCATCACTATCAATAATTCATCTTAAACAGAGGCTATATGTACATCTTTTTACATGAGGTGCCACAGAAACTGAATGAAAACAATTATAATTTTGTTTGGTTTTTTTTACAAAAATGTAAATTCCACTACATTAGTTTTGTGTGTAATGATATGTTATTTATGGAAAGGAAACTATAAGTAACATTCACCTTTGTGTGAGATACTTGAAAGGCATGATATGCATATCAGTTTCTCTTTTTAAATATGTTTTTATTGTTGATGTCCATAAGATTTACCTATACAACAATACAATTTGCTCTTACATTATGGAGAGATTATAATATATATAATAAAGATTTTGATACCCTTTAAAGCTTTAGCAGATTTAGATACAGTACCTTCACAAAATATTCAGACTACTTCACTTTAATAAGTTGTAGATTTAATTTAAATTTAAATTTTTGCCAATAAATCTACACTCAAAAGTCCATAATAACAAAGTGAAATCATGTTTTAAGATTTTTTTTTTTAATTTATTAAAAAATATGAAACTGAAATGTCATTTACAAAAGGTATTCAGAGCCCTCAGTCAAAGCCCCTTTGGCAACTATGACAGCTTCTCTTTGGAGAAGTCTCTCCAGCCTTTCTACATCTTTATCTGGGCAGTTTATCTCTTCTTCTATCTAACAAATCCTCTCAAGCCCATGTCAGATTGGAGAGGATGTGTCTGTGAACTGCCATCTTCAGGTCTCTCCACAGGTGTTCATCAGTGTTTAAGTCTGGGCTTTAGCTGATCTGCTCAGGGACAGTCAGAGACTTGTCCTGAAGCCCCAGAAATTGTCTTGGCTATGTGCTTTGGGTCATTGTCAGCCTGAAATGTGAACTGTTGCCCCAGTCTCAGGTCAGCTGCACTATAGAGCAGGTTTTCTTTAAGGTATTTGGCCTTAGTTCTCACCAGTCTCCCTGTCCCTGCTGCTAAATTATCTGTGTTATAGTTGCTACATTCTGTTTCAGGAGCTCTGTATAAAATTCATTAGGATGTTTCCCTCTAATGTGCAAAGACTGATTTAAACCAGAATGCCTGAGTCTCACGCCACTTGTTTTACAGCATCCCTTCAAGTTCCTGAGCAACATAAGACTCTTCTGAGAATGAAGAGAAAATGGTGCCTTCCTCTTGTCTCCCCATAGTTCCTGCCATTCTCTTCCAAGGGAATGTTAATATCCATCTCTCTCTCTGCTTTAGGGTTGAGAGACTTCCTGGGGAGCTGTTATTAAAGACACTTAGTTTAGTTTAGTTAATTCTGCAAAGTACTTTAGGACACTCCACTTATTTCAGTAACTTCTACAAGTTTTAAAGCCCCAGTGCGGAGTCTCAGTGCCTTTGTCTGCAGAGTATTTCCAAGCACTGCCTTAGCCGCAGAGCCATAGACAAAATATTAAAACCTACAGACCTTATCATTGCTTTGTATCTTAAATGCATGTTCTCTCTACCCCCCAGTCACAGCCAAACATTTCATACCATTTAACACCTTCCCAAATTTTTCAACTATTTTTTGCTAAATGAACTGTCTGAGTGATCGTTAATCAAACCAAGCAAGCGGCAATCATGAATTCTTTCACCTTTTCTACAGGAGATCTATAAAATCCAAGATGAGGGAACTTTCCTGTGAAGCCAGCAATCAAGAATTTAGACTTTATGACTGAGAGCCCATTCCTCTACAGAAATTAAAGCCTTTGAACTGTTCTTATTATAAACTATGCATTTCATCCTCTTCTCCAAATGGCAAACGTCACTGTAAGTAATGACAGTCCAAACCCTCTCCCAGCATTTCCCATTATACCTTTTATCATAATTTAGAGGACTGGGCTAATAATGCTCTCTTGTGGAGTTCCATTTTCTTTTTCAACCATTTTTGAGCATTTCTCTGTCCTTGACTTGTCCGTTTGATTAGAAAATCTTAAATCCAATTGAACATTCTGCCCCCATTCCTAAAAAAATAAGTTTTAATGATTACTCCTTCCTTCTGCAAAGAATCACAAGCTTTCTCCCTAAGAATACACTTATCATTGTTTCTTTATTTAATTTTGATATGTTGATGTCAAACTGCATTGATTATATTGTTGACCTTGCATTTTGATAATCAGCACAAACCTCTTACTTTCTAAAAAAATAAACAAGCCTGATGGTAATCATCCGTTCCATGATTTTTCAAAGCACTGAAGTTTAAGCAATAGGTTGATATGAACTGGGGAAAGATGATTCTTTACCTGGTTTCAATTTTTGAACTATAATAGCATGTTTCCATTCTACTGAATGAACAAAGATAGATTATCTTCTAGTTCTAAAAAATTTATGTTTAAATAATAAGACAACCCATCTCCCCCAGGAGTAGTGTTTGCTCCAGCAGATGATGGCAAACCTCATAGTGAAAAACACAGTTTGATCAGTTTGTCATTTTCTATTTTCTAAACTCCTGTCCAACGTCCATTGCCTCATTCGCATCAGTTTGCTCCTCTTCATAACGTTCTTAATTCCCAGGCCCAGAGAACTGTGCACTGCTCAAACAAAAAACTGCTTCCATCACTTCATTCTGCGAAACTGTTACAGAAGTTTATTTAAGATTCCTTGCATTCTGTGAATAACCAACCCGAGGTGCTTTACAGGAGTCTTGGGGCCTAGTGTTTCACCAAATCTCCAACTGTTTCTTTTTGCATTTTAATACTTCTTCTTGACACTGCCTTTAGCCTCTTATAGAGCGCTAAATAACACAGGATTGGATATTTTCTTGATTTTCTACAAACTCTATACTTCTATATGTTCCTTTTAGCTACAGCGCATTCAGAGTATTCAGACCTCATCATTTTTTTTGCATTTTGTTATGTTGCATCCTTATGCAACATAACGAAATGTTGGGGGAAATGTTGGGTTTCCGTAAAAAATAACTATAAAGGTTTAGAATTGCTCTATATGAAAAGTGCCCTGAGATAACGTCTGTTATGATATGGTGCTATGTAAATAAAGTTGAATTGAATTGATTTAAAATTTTAAAAATCACTTCATCAATCGAGACTCAGTACCCATAAACGTCAACGAGAAAACTGGATTTTTTTTACATTTTTGTTTAAAAGGGAAAAATTGAACTGTGCTATTGACATAGGTATTCAGACACTTTGCTATGACACTTGAAACTTAGCTCAGGTGCCTCCCATTTCCCCGGAACCACCATGAGATTTTTCTCCACCTTGACTGGAGTCTAACTGGAGTAAGTTTAACTGATTGGACCTGATCAGGAAAGGCAATTACCTGTCTGCATAAGGTCCCACTGCTGACAATGCATTGCAAAGCAAAATCAAGCCATGAGGTTGGAGGAACTGCCTGAAGAGCTCAGAGACAGGATCGTATTGACGCTTGGATCTTGGGAAGGCTACAAAAAAGTCCCTGCTGCATTTAAGGTTACCAAGAGAACAGTGGGCTCCATAATTCCTCATTAGATGTGTGGAACAACCAGGACCCTTCCAAGAGCTGCATGGCTAAAGTGAGTAATTAGAGGAGAAGGGCCTTGGTAAAAGAGGTGACCAAAACCCAGTGGTCACTCTGGCTGAGCTCCAAAGATCTTGCGTGAAAATGGAAGAAACTTCCAGAAGAACAAGCTTTACAGCAGCACTCCACCAATCTGGGCTTTATGCAGATTGGCCACACAGAAACATCTCCTCAGTGAAAAACAACTGAAAGTCAGAAGTTTACAAACAAGCACCTAAAGGACTCTCAGACTGTAAGAAAGAACACTGTCCGATCTAAGATTGAACTGATTGGCCTCATTTCTAAGCGTCATGTCTGGTTTCCTCCAGAAACTCTTGTTGCTGTTCTTATCAGAAAAATCATTTTACGCAGAAAAGAGTTGGCAATTTCATTTTAGGTGACTTTTACCTGAAGCTTGTTTTTTTTTCTAATTGAATATATTTAGAGATTTCCCATAAGATGAACTGAACATCAGCCTGATCATTTTAATGAGGCACATAAAATCTGAATTTTTCTGGGGAAAATTAGTCATAATCTTTGCTGAAAATTATTTTACTTGCATCTTTATCTTAACTTTTTATTAACATTTTGTATTGTCTTGCTGTTTTTCAAAAACGTTTAGGAACACACAAAATAGCCTAAATGAATTTATTATTTTTATTTAATCAGTAAATGAAGATATTAATATGCAATATCCTCTTGTAATAATCAGTCTTATTCTATCAATAATTTGATTTGTACATCCTTGTTGATCAAACATGTATTGACTATTAGACAATGGCACCAACTGGGCCACTCTGTCGTGCAACTTGCCTGCAGCTACATCCTGATGTTCGCCAACAATCTAAGTCAGAGTTTCGGACACGGGACCACTACTGTACGTTTACAGTGTGTGCATCCACCCAGCAGGGGGCGGTAATCACTCAGGATGAAGGAATAATGAGGGAAGTGTAAGGATGAGACACAAGGAAGTAGAAGAAGCACCAGCGCCATTTCGCTTTTCATTCATTGCTATCAAGGCCTACATCGCTGTATAGGTAAGTTAAAGGTGTTAGGATGTTAAGAACGTTAGTTAAACTACATTTTAGGAAGATGATGATAAAAACTTTCATCGTAGATATAGATGTTCTCAGTATTGGTTGAATTCGCCGCCGAACGGAGTTATCCAGCTAGCTAATACAGTAGCTTCCTTTCATGACCAAAACATTAGAACGCCATTACACCAACCTCGGGACGTGTTGCACACTGAACGCTGCTCGCCGAGGTCCGGAGACCGGGAGACGCGTCCAGACCGCGGCGGGACTAGTGAGCCTCGATCAAACGCCCCGTACGACGACAGTACAGACGGCGCTAATGTCGGCGACGTCGCGCTGACGCTGAGCTCGCCCAGACAACACACATTTAGCCCCGCGTTAGCTAACGGGGGACGGTGGCTGGTGAAGCTCCGACCGACGCGCTGTGTTTCTGATACCGTGCTTGGCTTCGGTGAGGAAACTGTTTTAGATTTGTATCGTACGTTAACAATGGGAGCTGCGGAGTCAGGAAACAATGCTACATGCAGAGTTAGCCCAGAGTTGCTAGGTACGTCCACGGCTAGTGTACCGCTGCTAATCGGACCTTTGTGTGTGTGAGAGTGTGTATGTGTGTGTGTGCGCGTGCGGGCGCGAGCGATTGCATGCCTGCGCGTGCATGTTCGTGTTTATTCGCGTGTGTGTGTGTGTGCGCGCGCGTTAGCGAGTGACGCATTAATAAATTAATAATTCTCGTCTGTATCACGGTTCTGACCGAGAACATATTAAAAACGAGCCCATCACGCAGCGGACAGCGGTGGACCAGACGTGATTAAACCATGTGACTCAGTCTCAGACACTCAGGGACCTTAGTGGCATCGATCGCTGCAGCCTCGCACCGAGTTCAGACCCTCGTTAAAGCTCTGACTTCCAGGTTGTGTTTCAGCTCTTTTAGATCGGTTTCAATTCAGCCTGTTCAGATTAGGTTTAGTCTTGAGATTCAGTCCTCTCCTGCCCCTCACTGAGGCAAAAAGGGCAAGTTTGTTTATTATTTTGTCCAGCCCATTTCCCCAATCAAGGTAGTCTAAATAATAAGCACCTCTCTGTATTATACAATATGTAATCATTAAATATTGCTTATGGTTATGCCTTAGTTACTAAAATATTTTTCTGAATCCTCCAGGATACCCAAAACTTCATCATGGTGAAAATTTTTATTGGGAATCTCGCCTGCAATACCACAGCTGAGGAACTGCGTGAACTCTTTGAGAAGTATGGAAAAGTCTCAGAATGTGACATTGTCAAAAACTATGGTTTCGTACACATGAACAACTTGTCTGAAGCAGAGGAGGCCATTCGAAACCTCCACCAATACCAGCTGAATGGCTGGCGCATGAATGTGGAGATGAGCAAAGGGAGGCCGAAGTCCACCACCAAGCTGCATGTCAGCAACCTCGGTGAAGGGGTCACCAGTGATGTTCTGCGGGCCAAGTTTGAAGAGTTTGGCACAGTTGTGGAGTGTGACATAGTAAAGGACTATGCCTTTGTCCACATGGAGCGAGTGGAGGATGCCATGGATGCGATCAATAAGCTGGACAACACAGCCTTCAAAGGTGAACTCTTGGGCAGCGGAGTATTAGATATCTTAATTGTCTGTACATACAAATTTGGATTCTGTTCTCTCGCCATAGAGCTCACATGACAAGTAAAATCCACTAGCTGATATTTTTCGACGTAAAGAGAAAATATGGATAACCTTTTCCTTCACTGTCTAGGTGGACTGACAGTAATCACTTGTAAGTTGTACAGTCTCTTGTTAAACCAATGACAGTGTAACTGGTGAATAGGCACTGGCAAAAAATCACCTGCACCTGGCGCTGAAGGTTATTCCGCTCGCTCGGTGATTGTCGGTCAAAATCATTTAACGTGTTTTATAGTCGGTAAGAGCATATTCGTGTCAGAAGCCCACGGTCTCATGCGTGTCTTCTCTCTCCCTACAAGGCAAGCTGATGAGCGTACAGCTGTCCACCAGTCGGCTTCGCACTGCCCCAGGAATGGGAGATCATACCGGCTGCTATGTCTGCGGGAAACATGGTCACTGGTCGAAAGACTGTCCAGTCGGTCGGAACGGTAGCCACGGTGACGACATGAGAGGTCGCGGCGGCCGGGGCCACCCACGCGGTCCCCCAGGTTATGGTAGGGGTGGCTACGGGATGGCCTCACCTCCAGCAGCTGATTATATGGGGGGTTCTGCGTATAGTCAGGGCAGTTATTTAGGTGGGTTGCCGCCTCCCCCTCGTAGGCTTGGTGGTTATGGCCCTGAGCTTGGGGATAGATACGTCAACAGAGCACCAGGCTCCTTTCCTGAGGGGTCAGCGGCTTATGATCGTGACCATCTTTATAACAGTGTTGACTATTATGAGAAGTACAGAGCTCGCCCTTATGGCTCAAGCTATTTCGAGGATCGTCGCATGTCCTATCTCCCCCCTCCCCCACCCCCACCCTCCTCCCTTTCAAAGCTCTCCTCCAGTGTAGATCCATATGAACATCACCCACCGCCTCCACCTTCATCGGCCGCTTCAACTGCCGCATTCTATGCACAAGACCGCAGCCCGATCAGACGAGTACCAGTCTCTTCAGAGGGCTTTACCTATGAGCAAACACAGCTGTCACCGGGGTCCACCAGGAGCTCCTATGCTGCTCCGAGACCCAAGGATCATTTTGCGCCACGATATACGCCTTACTAAAACCATGGTGCCAAGGTGAGCAACATAGTAAACAAGTATGACAAGTTATTTCAACTCCCGGGAGTGGGACATTTTATTGTAAAACATTGCTGGTCAGTGTGCATTGGGATCTCGCAAAGTTTTTAAGGTGACTGAATCCTTTGAAGCTGTGCTGCGGATAATGGGGGATTGAACCCTGTTTCTGAAAAGGGATTGCTGTGCTCTCTTTCTAGGTCTGTTTGTGAACTGCGGGACTTTTCCTTTGCCATCATTTCTTCAAACTCCATGATTCCATCAGTCAGCGCGTTGTGCGGCAAAGCATACGAGATGCGGAAAATTCCGTTTGGAAAATTCAAGGCACCTGAGATGTCAGTTGCCTGCAGATGAATCGTCCTTTCAGTCACATTCACATATTCTGTTTTCAATAAGGATTATTAGCGAGGCACACTGTTAAACTTTTCTTATGTATAAAATGATAATTTTGTCACTTGCTCTACTGGTTTTCAGCTCAGTTTTTAGCCATGTCTTTTTTTGTCTTACCTGTGTTTCTTCCTCACATGAAGCAAATTGTAAAATTCAGCAAATGTTAATTGTTTTGCTTTTGTTCATCATTTAGAAGAAAGCTGGATTTATATCTGTGTGAAGAGGCTACTCCATATCTACAGTGGCCTTGTCCATAGGCTCTAAGATTCCACCATAGGCTATGCTGTAGCCGACCTTCACCTCCTCAAAAAAAAACTACACTCCAGGGCCATAGCGTAGATGGAGAAACTATGTGTGGGCAGCAAGAACTGTATTTGCTGTTGGTGTTTTTCCCTTACATGTTACTGATTCTGATGGAGTTTGTAGAGAGTAAAGACAACATTAAGAAAGTTAAAGAAAAGATGCTCAGTAGTCTTCTCCTTTTCAACAAACATCTAACAAAGCAGTTACACTCTCAGTTCTATAAACCACTGAAGCAGACCCACGCTCTGCATCGCAAAGTTAAAGAATGCAAAGAATTACTGTCAAGAACATAAAGCATGATATGATCATATACAACACACATCTAGGTTCTATTTAGGTGTTGTGAATAGGTGAAATTCGATTCAACTATATCAAAACCCTGCCACAGATAGCTATGGTGGGACCCCCCCCCCCCAGGTGTAGACTATAAATCTAGCAAGTGTTATCATTCTATCAGTATATGAATATTTACATTACTTTTTTAATTGGGATGTTGGGATGCAGGTTAACCTATGCAGTTAGCTGTATTGGTTTTCCTGTAGTGCAGAAGAGCCTTACCTTGCTCCTCAGCACACATCTCACCTGTTCTGAGTCAGTTATATGGATGGGGATATAGATTGATATTTGACCAAGGTATTTTTCAAAAATGATCTTCATCATTGGTGACCAACAGTAAGCTGTGGAGATCTATGATTCTTCAGGCATGTTTTATGATAGCAGGACATTTCACTGAGAAATTGCCTCCTTTGTGCTTGAAAGGGTGAAACACACAATCAGTTGTCTAGTGTTGCAACTGACCTGGCTGAGTCAGAGTACAGAATCCCACTTTGAGATTTATGTCTTACTTTAAACTGTCTCACATACCACTCAAACATTCCAGCCTCTTATTTTTCTAATATCATTGTTATTAAAATATTGGTGAATTTGATACTATATAAATTATTTGAATTTTATAATCTTTGTTTAGGTGTCTGCTGATCTGAATTCAAAATTATTGAATTACAATTGTGTGACACCAAAACAAGAACAATGATTGACAAGCTACAAAATAACATCATGATTATGTTTTCTTCCCACTGACAAATATGCCCACTTTGCCTAGAGCAGACAACAAAAATTAACCCTTCATATCTGGGATTGCAGTCTGAGATGGATGTGCATTGTATCCATATAACACAGCATAAGCAAATACAGAAATGTGAGGCAGGACTCAGGGCTTGGGCTGTATAAGTCATGAGGCACTTGCTTTGTTGAAGGTGCCTTTGTTTGTTTTGCATATAGTTGAATTTGAAGATTGTATTTTTCATACTAGTTGTATAAGTATCAGCATACATTAAAAATCTAAAATGAACATGATTTTTAATAAAGCCGAAATTATTTTGGTGTTAAAAATTTTCAGTTCTTTCTTTGAAACCCCATTAGGTTGTCTCTTACTTTAGCTGTGAAATTGGAGCAATCTAACACATTTTCTATTGTCTATTCTATTTTGAGCATGAGAATAATGGTTTTACCACTGTCTTTTTAAATGCATTAAACTTACTGTCATCTGTTATGTTTTTCTCCCAAAAATCATGATCAATAGGAGTGAGCAATGTGGATAAAATCTAACAGTGTAGATTCACAGTGTACTTTGGTGTTGGTGTTGGTGTTGGTATCGATGTTGGTGTTTTGTTTTGTTTTGTTTTATCAGAACTGCAATGTAGATATATTGCATTTCTTTAAAAACTGATAGAGGAGCTGAAATCGAAGTAGTTGCTGACATTGAGGCATAAGTCATCAAACAATGATATTAGAAGATTTTCAATTGTTTTAAAGAATATGTTGTCTCTAAACACTGTCTAGATTAATGGGCTCACAAATACTGGTATGGGAAAGAAGAATGGACATTGTAATATATAAATCTTTCAGAATTTTCTTTAATCTTCTATTATTCCTGATGAAAATCTGAGGGACAATTACTGTGTAACTAAAAAATTGTAGTGTAACGTGATGGTGAGAAACGGCTTTATTTATAGGAGTCACAAGCACAAAGAGCCTGGAGCCATTTGACTAGATCGCCAGGTTTACTGGCATATTTTTCAAATAATTGCAGATAAGATAGTGTTGGTCCCCACTTAGTTATACATCAGCCGTACGGTTCAAATATGAGAAACTATTAGTATTAAAGAATTTATAATCCATAAATCGTCTACCTGTTCAAACTGACAAAATGTAAATAAATATGTACATAAAAAGGGCCATAATTGTGGGAGGTTTTTTATTTCAAGCTACAATAATAAAATTAATGGTGAGATGATGGCCGCCAAAAACGTTTATTATCATAAGCGTTTGTGAAAACGCGAAGATTTCCTTCCCTTTGTTTCTCGCTCTGTCCCCCGTCGACACGGTGGCATCGCCTCCAGCGCGGCCGAGCCGAGCCGAGCCGCGCCGAGCCGCGCTAGCCTCGTTAGCATTAGCGGTCCGTGCCATGGTGCCGGGCTAGTGACGAGCTGCTAACGTAACGTCGGCCGGTGCGGGAGCAGGCGCCATTTCACTCTCCCACCGTCGAGACTCGAGGCTGCAGCTGCTACAGGTACGAGCCCCGCCGGGGACCAGCGAGGCCGATCCGGGCTGAATCTCACCGCGGTGACCTAAAGGGGCCGATACGCTCCGGTTCCTGACGGTATTTGACCCGAATCGAGGGCCAGCGCGGCGTCCGGAGGCGCTAAGCTAACGCCGGGACGCGCCTCCGAGTGCGACCCGTTCGAGGCGGCCGCTGGAAGCGCGGGCGGCGTTTTACGTAACTTTCTCGCCGACGTGTTCGTCGCCGTCGAGCCGCTTTGTGCGAGGCTAACTCGGCGAACCGTCCCGGGCCGAGCGGAGCGAACCGAAGTGAGCCACGATGCGACGCTTGTGCTTGTGAACGGGGGGAAATGTGCGAGCGACGGGTCCGCGATGAGCGTGTTTCTTTGGAAGTGCTAGTTGTTGTGATGTAGGCCCGTCGATATTGTTCAAAGATAAACGGCACAGATGCGCCCGACCGTCTGCTAACGATGCTAACTATCATTTATCGGTTAGTATCCGAGCTCCGCTCTGTGCGTCTCCTCGTTCCCGGACCCGCCGCCGACCCACCGCGGCGTTAGCACCGCCGCCGCCACCGGAGGTCGGGAAGATCGAGTCCAACCCGCCCGGGGGACGCTTCGGCCGCTGTGGTCGCGTTTCGGTGTCGGACTCGTTCTTCTCTCAACCATTACACATCATAAACTGTCCGATAACCCGTAGCACCGCGGTTCTGTCCGTGTAAAACGTCCCAGGATCCTCATATCGCCGCGACAGCTGCCGACACAGAATCGGTTCGGACTTGTAGCCGAAGTGTTTCCCGCACAAAGGGACGAGCCGCAGGCCCGAGGCTGCTTCACACGGCGGAGGCCAGAAACACCCGGACATCTTTTTCTTGTTCGCTTGTGCCTCAGTAACTTTGGCTTTCCGCTACTTATTCTCACGTTTTGGTTGTAAAATTTAAACAGTCGCCGAGCAGAAGAGACGAGGGTCACGGCTGTTATGTAAAGGGTTGAAGATCGTTTTTATCTGAGTGCATTACTTTAGGCCTTTTGAAGGGGGATGCGTGGTCACACGTCTTAATAAATCACCGACAGACGGGTTTCTCCCTGGTGCAGGGCTACAACCTCAGTTTAGAACAATTTAGAAAATCCACCGCTGACTTTCTGCAAACAAAGAGCTCCGTTGCTAATGAGTAGCCACATGATCGTTACACGACGATGTGCACGAATACTCCTCATATTATTGTTTGCAATGCTGTAATGTTATTAGGAGACATTGGAGGATTAGGTCCCGCTGACATCTGTTTAACATTCTCATTTGGACCATTAACAGTGATGGTTTGAATATCGTATAATCAGAAAAAGGATGTCTATTTAATTTACATTACTCTGCGACTGTTAAAAATATCCTTGGAGAAAAGTTTAAAAAAACAACTTTTGGTCAGTGAACTGTTAAAAAAATTATCTTTTTCTAATGAAACCCACTGATTAAAAAAATATAATAATTAAAAAAAAGCTTCTTCCTTTTTAGAGTATATTCAAACCCCATTATCAAAGTACTCTTCAATATGTTTCCTCACTTAAACTATTTTCTTCAGTTGATGATGAATTTTATAATCAAGCTCATGTTTCGTAAAGTCATGTACAGGATGAAGATATAGTAAGAGTTTATTAAAGGGGTTTTTGTTAGTGTTTATTCAAAAGTGAAGGGAGGGCAGACGTGTATCCAAAAGAATCAGTGAATCCTTTTGACCCTGTTACATTTGTCTCAACATACTGACCAATATCAGCCAGTTCAAAATCAGCTATTGGTTATATATTCATTACCAGTGGCGTTTTTTTTCTTATTATTTAGAGTTGGGTAATGTGGTTAGAGGTAAACCTAGGTTTAAGTGCAGATCATCCGCTGTTTATGTTTTGAAGTGTCCTTGTAAAATTTTACATTTGGTTATCAAAAGTGTGAACTTGAACACATCAAAATAAAAGATCTGGTAGTTGTGCACTTAAATACAGTGACACTTTGTGTTTCATCCCTGTGGTTCCCTGGAAACCATTGGCACAGATCGCAGAACTATATTTTAATGTTTTTAACTTGTTATTGCAGCGTTAGCTTTATCTAATTTATTTTCAAGCAGGTTTAGGTAGTGATATCTCTTTATGTGACATCTTTTTACCTTCTATGGCATATCTGTACTGCTTTCTGTTTGTAGTAGCATCGGTCGCTGTATCTTTTTTGATTGGGTTTAACTGTTAAAAGCTACGCTCAGCCAATAATATCATCCATTCCTTTGTATCTGTGAAGGGAATTTTGTCCGTCTTTTCCCTACTTATATGGCAAAGCAAATTTTCACAAACACTGTATATTTTAAGAGAAACTGCAGACCTCTACATACTGTCATGTTAACCCAGAGTGAGGCTTTGTGCCATTTGTGTTTTTAGTATTTATCACCTTTTATTTGTTTTCCCTAAATTTTCTCAGCCACATACAATAGCTTCATTCTATGTGCATAACACACAAAAATAGGAATTTTCATGCAGGAAAGCCTTGTTAATGCATGTTAATGAAGTCAGAAATTTCTAAAATAAGAGTGATAATAATAATTTGAATGGATTTAGGTTAAATGTACTGGTTTTAATTGTGTCAATATAATTGTGGTACCAATATTCTGATTTCTTCTCCTCCCTTAGTTACGCAGCAGCTCCACAATGGTGAAAATATTCATTGGGAACTTGTCACCAGACACTACATCAGATGAACTTCGCTCTCTCTTCTCCCAGTATGGCAAGATTGCAGAATGTACTATTGTCAAGAACTTTGGCTTTGTGCACATGGATGACAAAGCGGAGGCAGAAGAAGCCATTCGCAATCTCCACCATTATGAGCTAAACGGCCAGCCCATGAATGTGGAATTGAGCCGTGGCAAGTCAAGAGGATCTACCAAATTACATGTTGGCAACATTGCTTGTACCAACCAGGAGCTGAGGGCCAAGTTTGAAGAGTTTGGCACTGTGTTGGAGTGCGACATAGTGAAAAACTATGCTTTTGTTCACATGGAGCGAATGGAGGATGCCATGGAGACCATTAATCAGTTAGACAACACAACTTTTAAAGGTGAACTGTCAGGCTGGGCTTAATGGGGAGTTTACCTTTTATTGAATATATAGTGTCAAGAATATTTAATTCTGCTCCTGTGAATTGACAGGTAAGTTGTGGATGCACCACAGGTGAGTAAAAAGAGAAAGATGAAGGGATAACGGTAAGATGAAGAAAGTAAGGCAGCCCAAATTCTCTTATTTTAAAGCTGGTATCCGTAATGTCTTTGGTAATATTCTTCTGTATGGTGGATTGTTGTAAAACATAAATGGGCACCTACTGCAGTTTATGGTTTACTTATCAGGCCACACCTGTTCTAGTTGTGCAAGTCAATTCAATACAGGTAGGAATGAATAACATATCTGTATTTTTTCGAATCAAACTCAAGTGCATTCATTTAGGGCAGGATGTACACCAAAATGGATGCACATGCTAATTGTTTATACTTCATTTGGTTTCTGCTCACAGATGTATTCCCACCTTAGTCTGTGCGGTCATAAATTTTGGGCCTCATATGCACGGTCTGCGCGAACCCTCGGCTACATGGACAGATGACGAAATTTATGCACAGAAATTATAATCTTAGCTGTCAAACTTTGCTGAAAGGTTTAGCCATAGATAATTCAAATAGGAATCTTACAACCTTCAATGATAACTCAGAAATTTGTGTTGTAGTACAGCGGCAAGATATATATATATATATATATATATATATATATATATATATATATATATATATATATAAAATATATAAAAATTAACCACTTGGAATTCATATATGGAATTCACTGGTTTTCTACCTTAATCATTCATAAAATGTGATCTTCACGTAAGTGTTGGGTATTGGCAAACACAATATGTTTAAAAATATCATATCCCAAACGATTCAAATCATTCACGTATTTATTGAACCTATTCATTAATGATTCACAGTTCTGGTGGAAAAAGTGAGTGAACCCTTGGAAATAGAAAAAACTGGTTGAACCTCCTTTGGCAGCATAACCTCAAACAGGCTCTTCTGGTAGCTGCAGATCAGAAAAGCATTATTTTCAAGAGGAATGTTGGACCATCTGTCCTACAGAGTTGCTTCAGCTCAGACACTCTCAGGATGTCTGGTGTGAACGGCTCTCTGAGCCTGTTCCATAGCATCTCTATTTAGTTAAGGTCTGACTGGGCCACTCCAGAGGGTGGATTCTTTTGGTTTGAAGTCTTTCTAAATGTGAACTGATCAATATGTAGACTCTAGGAGATTAGTTTCCGACCCTTTCCAGCTTTAAGCAAATCAACAGTTTCTTCATACCAAGTCTTATGAGATCTGTTGTTTGTGAGGCATGGTTCACATCAGCAAATGCTTCTTGTGAATAACAAACTCAAAATGTTTGAGTGTTTTTCTATACATAAATGTAGCTCCAACCAAGACCTCAAGTGTGGTTTCATTGACTCAGCTCCAAGTTTGTCAACTCTTGACTCCAGTTAGCTTTAGTTGATGTCATTAGCTGAGGGGTTCACATACTTTTTCCAACCTACACTGTTAATGATTGAATGATATGATAAATATGGAAAAGAACAAAACCATGATCTGTGTTTTTCTTAGTTAAACTAGATTGTTTGTTCATAATTGTAATTAAACTGAAGATCTAACTACATTGAAGACAAATTTGTACATAAATGCAGATAATTCCAAAGAGTTCACCTATTTTTCTTGCCACTGTATGAACAACACTGAAGTTATCTTTTTCACTGCAGGGCGTAAAAATGTGTGAAAAGTTACGGATTTCAGCTTTAATAACTGTACTTTTTAATGCATTAATCATAGGCCTTGTCCTTTTGCTATTTTTGGAGTATGATGCAAATTTTTACCAGACTTTTGGAATGGGAGACCTTTATATGCCAGGCAGGAAATGTCAAATATATTATTTGGAATAAATGAAGGCATAAGTCCTTATTCAGTCTTTTCTTTTTAAGGCAAACTGATGAGCGTGAAGCTTTCGACTAGCCGCCTGCGTACTGCGCCGGGAATGGGAGACAGATCGGGTTGTTATCGTTGCGGGCAGGAAGGCCACTGGTCCAAAGAATGCCCTCTAGACCAAAATGGCTACCACAGAAACGGCTCAGAGCCAAAGTCTGATGGATTCGATGCCTCGAGATTTGGCGGGCGTGGTCGCAACAGGGGTTATCAGCCGGACTTCAGTGGCGATCCAGATTACGCTGGCGGCTATGCTCCTGTACATGTTTTATCCCGTGGTTCTGGTCACAGCAACAGCATGGCGGGTTTCAGACGGGGTGCAGGCTATGAGGGTGCAATCAGATTCGGGCCGCCCCCAGGTTATGGCATAAGCGCTGTTCCTGATCATAGCATGGCTCGGATGTACGGCAGCGAGGCGGCATACAGGGGCAACGGCTCACTCTATGGCGCGGTACCAGCCTACCCGATGCGACGGTCGCCTTATGAGGAACGGGATCCGTACGGGGTCGTGGACTACTACGAGAAGTACAGGGCCAATTCTTTCGGAGGCAGTTATTTCGAGGAACGCCGCGCCGTCCCCTTGCCTGCTCCATCAACATCTTCCTCCACACCTATAATAGGGGAACGTCTTCCCCCCACTAGCCTTGACCCGTACGAGTGCCCTCCCCTCCCTCCTCCACCAGCCCCAGTCTCCTCATACTTTGCACGTGACCGGAGTCCGATTCGGAGAGTCCCTGCTGAGGCAGATGGATATTCATATGAGCGTTCGCGCCTTTCCCCGGTGCCCACCGTACCAAGAAGTACTACCTATGACAATTCGCGGGATCCCGGCGCTGAGCGGGCACGATATACATACTAATCCTTGTCCCGTACAGCCAGGTGACGGATGACTTACATTTAGCGCAGAGGGTAGCCTAAGTGCCATCGCAATCACGGAAAATTAAACGTCAAACAGCATATGTCATTGGTGATATTATAGGCAAAATTCAGCCCTCTGTCAATGTGAGACGTGTGGGTAGTAAGGGGTAAAGGTTACATTAAAGTTAGCCAATCATATTAGCAAACAACTAGATTTCAGCGTGAATGGTTGAATACATTCACATTATTCTGTGATCTCATTCCAGCTTATATTACAAAATGCAGTACAAATAATGTTCAGTTGATCACCTTTCATCGTCCTATTTACATGTTGTGGTATAGATCAAGTTCTGAGATGGCTTAGTCTAGTGTGGAAGTGCAGATACTGGGTTTATCTACAACCTGGTTGACATCCATTCACGATACTGTAAAAATAAAAAAATTTCCCTTCTGAAAGTAGTTTTATGTTTATACACTATTTAGACTCAGTTAATAGAAACACATTTAATTAGTGCATGATGCATGTTTTAAAGGTGAGTCCTAGGGTTACGTTAATTAACTTTATTAAATTCTTTTCAGAAGCATCTAATGTATTACTATATGTATTTTAGTGTATTAGTGTTAATGTAAGTTTACATTGTTACTGCATATGTGAAGCAATGGAAAAACAAATATTAACTGTGGCTTCAGCACCTACATTTTTCAAACTGCAGACTTCAATGTCACACCTGTACCAAATATAGACATGCAGATTGAAAAAATTGTTTTCGTTTCATATTTGGCTTACATTAAACATTTGTGTAACTGCGCTGATGAAGTTTATCACGCTGAATTGTGATCATGTTTTTCTTTTGTTTGTTTGGTTGTTTATTTTTTTTCTTTCAGTAGGCATATTACTTAGATTTAGTTTCATTGCTGTGATAAATATGAGGCCTCACATCTTGGACATATGTTGTAGTTTCATAAGAAAATGACAATTGACTGTGCTGTCTGTCTTGATTTCTAACTATTAGGGTAAAAATAAAAATCTGTTTAAAAACAATCTGAAGACTGAATTGTGTGTGTGTGTATTTTGAGCTGAGCTATCTTGTCCTGGCCACTGTCATGTTTATCAGGTCAGTTTTTGATATTTAAAAAAAGACAATTGAATTCAGTCTTAAAACTGTACAGACCTGGTTGAAATTATTGGCACACCTAAATTTTAGGTCAACTTTATAATCAATAAAATAAAATGTCCAAGGCTACTAAACTACAGCAAAATGCTTTCATAAAGTGAAATAAAAAATACAGACAAAATATACACTTGATAAAACTATTAGACCTATTAAGCGTGGTTTTAAATTAGTTCCTCAAACAAATTTAAAAATAAGATACTTTTGTGATTAATTGTCAGTGTTGACAGAATTATAATTAACCAATAAATGATGGTTTTACTGCATAAAATGGGGCTGATTGTTTCCAGTTTCTTTTTCACGGTACCAAAGACTAAAGAGCTGCCTCAGAGCATCAAAAATACTATTATCAAAAAGCATATAAATACTAAAGGCTACAAGGCTACAAGATCTTGAAATCCCCTTTGCAGCAGTTTTTAATGTTATTAAGAAGTTTAAAGTTTGAGGTTTTAAAATCATAAAACTGTTAAGATGCTTCCAGGGTGTGGTGCTAAGAAACTTGAGAGAAATCTGTAAATACGGAGGCAGATAGTGGAGAAAAAAACACTGCAAGAAATCTAAAGAGCTTCAGGCTGATCTGTATCAATCTAGATTGGTGGTTTCAGCTTGTACCTCACGTTGCACACTTAACCAAGCAGTGTCCATGGGCAGAGGCCTAGGAGGAAGTCACTACTGATGCAAAGGCACCAAAAGCCAAGACTGATGTTTGCAAAATGTTTCCTAGGTGAGCCACAGTCTTTCCAGGATAACGTTCTATTGACAGATGAAACCAAAGCAGAGCTCTTTGGAGATGCAGAGCAACAGTTTGTTAATAGGTGAGAAAATGAAGCCCATAAGGGAAAGAACATACGACCTACAGTTAAACACGGTAGAGATTCTATCATGTTGTGGGCCTGCTTTGCTGCTTCTGGTACTGGAGGCACTGAATGTATCAAAGAAATGATGAAATCAGAAGATTACCGAGGCATTTGGAGCAAAATGCGTTACCCAGTGTCAGAAAACTAGGTTTGAGGTGAAGGTCTTGGGTCTTTCAGCAGGACAATGGACACATCCAGCAGCACAAAAGAATGGTTGAAAAGGAAAAGATGGACTCGTTTAAACTGGTCAGCAATGAGTCCTGACCTTAATCCCAACTAGAACCTTTGGAGAGAAATGAAATCTGCCAGTACAAAAAGAACTCCTACAAACCTAGAAGATCTTAAGCCCATGGCAATGGAAAAATGGCAGAAACAGCAGACGGGTGTAAGAAGCTTCTAGATGGCTACAAGAAACATTTAGAGTCTGTGATTGTTGCCAATAATTGTATCTGGGGTACCATTTGGGTTTTTATTATTTCACTTATGCAATTCTATTTTTTAATTTTCTTCTTTGGAAAATTTTATGAAAATATTTTGATGATACAGATTGGTTAAAAAAAAGTCTGATGTCTTCTGAAAAAAAAGTTTTCAGTGCCAGAAAGGCTATTCAGAAGTTGTGCGGAAATCTGCAGGACTTTTAGCGTCTTCTCTGGTCCAGTCACTGTCAAAGTAGGCTACTGACGCACAGCCAACCAAAGAACTCAATCCTGGTGGGAATCTGTAAGCAGGGAGTGATCTGACACTCAAGTTACAGAATCCTTGATTGAGGATTTTTGAAAAAAGCCTGCGGTTCTGCTCTATGAGGCTAATTCAGGTGAGGCCTTGCTTCTCTGAACAGAGTACTCTTGTATCATAAGTAAAGTTCCTGCATAGAAAATGATACTTACAGTAAAAGTACATAAGTAACCAGGAAAATGTACTTAAAGTATTAGAAGTAAAATTACTCAATGCAGAAACATTTGCAGTATTCACCTATAGGAGCTGGTTGAAGACGTGCTCATTTCAAATTATTTGATGGAAGGCATAATATGATTTTTTTTCCATATTGTATTAATCTCTGGACTATTTTCTCAATTCAATCAATTGATTAGTGTGTAAACAAGTGAAAATCTGTGAGAAATGAACTTCATAGTTAACCAGTTGCTATCTCTCCTACCCTCCAAACAAGCAGTCTCTTGTGTGAGATGACCGAAGGGCAGAGAGTGTACAGCTTGTGTGTCTGCTGAGATTATCAGAGGTAAAAAAGAAACCAGCAGCTGTGTCACGAGCCAACACAGGAAGCGCCAGCCTGATGCTGCTAAGCTAAACAGACTATGAAGATACAAGTAACTTGGTAAAAAAAAACTGTCTAGTGTTCTGAATTAGTAATTCAAAAACATAAGGTTGTATCTGGCAGCACTTGAAATGACAAAATTAGAGAATACAGAAAGATCTGGACTGGCAGCTACGCTGGATTTTGACACATTCATCACATTTCAAGCTTGAATCTCATCTCAAAGCAGCAGTTAGTCCAGGCCTTTTTGTTTTCTTTATACCATCATAGAATTGTGCAGATATTTGGCATTTTCTCACTTTTCAGCAATAGCAATGATAGTATTCTGATAATGAAAATATTAATAGTTAATAATGCACTAATTTAAAAATAAACAAAGAAAGAAAAAAGAAAGTAAGTTCATGTTCAAATGGTGGTTGAAAGTCAAATTTCACTGTTGGTAAGAAGCCTAACATGATGCCTAAATTCACAACTATGTCCAAGCCAGCCTAACTATTAAGTTACAGTGCACCTGCATCTGTGATACTGTCAGCTCTAACTCTTTCAGTCAGGTTTCTGGAGGGAAGTGGCTTTGAGCCAAGCAGCACAACTGCCTGATAGGAGATAATGGATTCATGTGATTCAGTATTTGAATGTGAGGTCTTTGTTTAAAATCACACTTCGAAAAAGCTCAAACAAAATGTCCTCACTTATGACTGAATAATGCAGCTCCATGATGTCCCACTTGAGATAGTTGAATGGTCAAGCAAATTCTCCTTTTGTTGATATCTTCCTAATAATGACAGGACTTTTAAAATCTCACTTTTGATCATATTTTTTTCTGTTGTAAAAATAAAATCTATATGCAAAAAAACACCAAAAAACAACTGGATTTAGGCTTAACCTAACTATAAGTACTGTTATTACATAAAAACAAAATATAAGAAGGTATATCTCAAGAGATAACTGATGAAATTCAATGGTGAATGACAATACACACCATGTTGTTAACGACACTGAGGAGGTGAATCCTGACATAGTGAAGTGCAAAGACTGGCAACACCTGCAGTGACAGACAAGAGCAGCCGATGTAAGCATGACAAGTACCTGTTTCTGCACTTTCTGAGTCTTTCTTTCCTCTAATTCACAGGTGTCAATGTTTCAGGTCAGCGCATCTTAATTCACAACTTGACAGGCACACTAGTACATTAGAAGTGTACAAATCAAAGCCATCCTGTAAGTGAAGAGAACATGACCATTTAGAGATATATGTTTTATGAAGGGATGGGATGATAAACACAACAGGAACTATAGAGAAGCATGGTGGCTGATCAAAGGGACACTACCCACCCGTATCATCAATAGTGCCAAGTAGATATGTGGTCTCAGCCATTCTGGTCATTTGAACAGATGTAATTTCCGGTCTGTCCTCTAGCCAGTCTGCAGATCAGTGAGGAACACACCACACAGACAAGCTCTTGGAGTGACTCTGACCGAGGTACCTGCTGTCTTCCCAGAACACAAGGCAGCTGGTGCTCTGTGGAAGCTGATGGATAAGTCATAACAGTCAAAAATGAATACCTACGCTTCCCTCGGAAAACTTTAGACTCTAGACTTTATCGTCCCCGGTAGGGAAATTCACTTTCACAGACACTGACCTCTCAGACGAGCAATGCATGTAACAACAACTTAAAAAAATCAGAGACAAGACATACAACGTCACACTTTGGCAGTAGTACCCACCCTGAGGGGGTCTCTCTCCAAAGCAGGCCTTTCTGAACCTTAGAGTTCTGTATCTGTGTCCTGAGGGTAGTGGGCCGAGGGGATGTGTGAGTGGGTGTGTGATATCCTGTTCTTTCGAGGATTCAATGCGTGTAATGGACCTTTGGTTTAATTCAGTGTGGTTGGGTTTGGAGAGGCCACTTCATTTGGAAGTGGTTTTTGATATGTATGTAAGTTTGGTTAAGGGAGAGATAACATGTTGAAGAAGCAGGTTGACAGATGGTTGCTAGTCTTTGGTGGTTCCTTTTATCATTTGTCGGTGGTGTGCTGGTCAAAACTTAGTTTATTATCGAGTGATTCCAAGGTATTTAGAATTGTCCACTGTTTCAGCAGGTTGCTTGTTGATGAGTATGGGGTGCTGAGGTGAGGGGGGAACACCTGTTATTTCTTTGTATGAAATTTTATCCTTGTTCTAATTATTTACTTAACCTTATTTTTATTCATTCTATTAGTATCACTTACATTTTGGCCTTTTTTTTTATGTTCACTTTCTGTCTTTTCCTAATTAATGTAATTTCTTTACTGTAGAGCACTTTGAGATGCATTTCCTGTGTGAATGGTGCTTCATAAATAAAGTTTATTATTATTATTATTATTACTATTATAATTTTTTTTCTGTTAAGTCACTTTGAAAAAAAAAAAAAAAAAAAGGCAAGTCATGGTCAGTCCCTGTAATATTTTTTATAACATTAATTTTTACAAGTGACTTTAAGTAAAAAAAAAGCTTTATGGTGCAACAGCCAGAAACATAGCTGGATTTAATGTGGTAAACTTCATGTTGGTTCCTCATCTAGTTTGGATGGTTCAGTATCAGACTTTGACCACAAGGGGAAAAACCTTTCTGTTTCCTGTTGACAGTTGTGAATATGCTTAAGAGTTAAACATTCTGTTTTTTAGATAAAAACTATATAAAAAAAACCCCAACAGCTGTTACTCCATATGTGTATAAGATTATAGTGTGTGATGATAACAATCTGTTAAAAATTGAAATTCAGAAAATGTAGCCAGAACGTGTTCAGAGGTAAACACAGTTTGATTTTTTTCTTTCCACTGTCAGTCTTATAGATGGATGATGCACTTGTCCCTCTACATGGGAACATGGCCTAACAGGTGTTTGTTTGAGGAAGAAAAGCAATCATATTAGATAAAGTTGTAGATATAGATATGGGTGTTGTACGCCTATATCTCACTGAGACACTTTAACTAACTGAGACAAAAATTCCTCCTCCCCAATATCTAAGAAAATAGTAGTGTTACTGTTATTGACAACAACCACATGAAGCCCTCGCAGTAACATTATTTTCACTTTGTGCCCCTATAATGAAATTTCTCCCTCATTCTCCCAGGTAGGAAACCAACTACAAACAGTTTGTCTGGGCTGGTGAAGGCTACAGAGCAGAGAGAAGGAGGCTGCGGCCTCTGAGCCTGACTGGTTCCTGTGACATTAGCACTTTGACAAGTCCATCAATTTATACCATCTGCTGCTCTGTTTATTAAAATGTTTCCTTGCACTTTTTCCCAAAGTTTTGTTTTCAAGCTCAGATTTATTGTATTTTTCCTGACCAGCAGTACAGTGGTGCCTTGGCAGGCCTAAAAGGTTTAAATGGTGGCCCAAGTTATAAATCAGAATGTAAGAAAAAGAAAATGAATGGTTCATGGCTCATTTTTATTAGTGACTCTTATAAAACTCAATAACCGACCACCCTAAAATAATATAAAGCTCCCTCGGTATAAAAGTTAAAGTAATTTTTTTTAATTTAAAGGTGGACAGTTGAAGCCATGTCAGTAGGCCCGGTGATTAAATGAAAACACAACTACTGGATGATTTCTTAGTGTAAATTGTTTGTTTGGTAGATAAAATGTAATTGTTGATACAAAAAAGAAATTGTATTACAGTTGTATTTTAATTTGAAAAGACTGTTATTGTGATTTGGTTTGAGAGCATCAAATTTTCCAGATATTACATCAAAATTATTGGAAAAAGTGACTGGGCCAGAATTCATAAAATGCCATGAATGCATTATCCATGTGCACCATGGAGACGATGAAAACATTAGGGGTGAATGTCAGGGCATCAGGAGGTACAGGTGTGCACGCACCAGGGCCGGTTCTTCTGTCGGGGACTCACAGTTCATTGGCTGTAATGGCTGACACTTGAATTAAAATGTATCCAAAGCACAATTAAAGGTTTTACACACTTGTGAACTAATCTTTAGATGTTCCTCAAAAAGCACTAACGGTTCAATTTTAAGAATTCTCCTTGTAAGCCTCCATCAAAAGATGTTGCTGCCATAATTTTGCAATAGTTTAAAGCGAATATACGACATAATCACAGTATTCAGGTGCAATTTTAACCCTTAACAGCCAAGTCTAATGTTGACTAAACAGAAAAATATGGGTAATATTGAAAAAATTGAAATGGCCCAATAATGAACCACCATTTCGGTTTTAATTAAACTTGTGTCACCATGGGTTCTTATGGGTGAATTTAATATGCAAGCTATATATTAATATGCCATTAACTCATCAGTCTTATTAGTTAATTACTCGCTTGAAAAGATGCATAGCGTTAGTTTTATTTACTTGTGGCAACTGTTGATGAGAGTGACAAGTCATACTTTTAACCCATGGTACCATAAAAGGTGGGTGAAATTGTTGAAGACAGTAAAAATATGTGGCTTTAGGTGAAAACCAGCCATTTCTATGGAGCAGCGATCCATGCTCTAAACTCCACCAGGGGATGTCGCCCTGTTAAAAAGAACTGACGTCTTTTGACATGCATCAGATGCTGCCAATTGCTGTCAGCCTTAACACAGACAGATTAACCAAGCCTAGCAGTTAGCCTGGTCCAAACCAGACTAGCTTCAAAGAATAAATCTCCATCATAACTTATGTGCAACTGCTTTCGTGAAACCAAGTCAAAGCTAAATACAGCCAAGATATTTGAAATTGAAATATCCTGGTTTTGTGAAACTGCCCTCTGAGCAGCTGAATGTGAACACACTAGCCCAACATTCAAAACTTTTCAAACTTTTCTATTCAGAAATATTCAGATCTACATGAATTTTGATATTACCACTCTTCCTCTTTCACCACAATGATAATTGAACTCTGTGGTGTCAAAGCAGTTGATCTCAATACACTCTCAACATCTGCCTCAACCGGCTGGGTTGAGAGTGAAGAAGAGAGAGAGAGAGAGCAAGAGATGGGGGGGGGGGTTCACAATAAGACAGATAATATAAACAATTATAATTAATATAGGCAATAAGAAGATTTTTTGGGGAAGACCTGGTCTGATTAGGAGAGATGGCTACATCCCACTATGGATGCAGCAGCTCTCATCTCTAGAAATCTGAATGAGTTTATTAGAAAACCAAAACCATGACAAGCCAGAGCTGAGACCAGGAAGCAGAGTTGTAGTCTTACACACTTCTCTGTGCCTCCATTACTGCTGTCACCCACTAAATACCCCATAGAGACTGTGTCTGCCCCCGACCACCTAAATGAATTAACTCAAAAACATGCAGAAGAGGATCTGCACTAAAAAACATAATCAAAATAATAACCACCAATACTGAAATACAACAAAATCTGAGAATTAAATGTGGCCGTCAGCATTACCAGAGCAGCTTATTACTCATCTTTAATAGAGGAAAATAAAAACTACGCTTGGTTTCTTTTCAACACTGTAGCCAGGTTGACTGAGAGTCATAGCTTGATTGATCCATGTATTCCTATAGCTCTCAGTAGCAACAATTTCATCTGCTTCTTTAATGATGAAATTCTTACTATTAGAGACAAAATTCACCTCCTCCTGCCCTCAACTTGCACTAATTTTTCCTCAATCACATGAACCTTAGAAATAGTCATAAAACCCGATATATACTTAATTTCTCTCCTATCGACCTTCACCAACTAACTTCAATAATCTCCTCATCTAAACCATCAACCTGTCTCTTAGACCCCATCACAACCAGGCTGCTTAAGGAAGTTCTATTCTTAGTTAGCACTTCCCTATTAGACATAATCAATCTGTCCTTATTATCAGGCTAAGTCCTTTAAGTTAGCTGTAATTAAACCTCTTCTTAAAAAGCCTTCCCTCGATCCAGATTATTTAGCCAACTATAGACCCATATCCAACCTTCCCTTTCTTTCTAAGATCCTTGACAAAGCTGTCGCCAACCAGTTATGCAACGTTTTCCATAATAATAGTTTATCTGAGGATTTTCAGTCAGGATTTAGAGGCATCATAGACTGCGACAGCACTGGTGAGGGTTATTAATCATCTACTAAACACATTGGATAGAGGACTTGTCTCTGTACTTGTTCTGTTAGATCTTAGTGCTGCATTTGACACTACTGACCATTAAATCCTATTACAGAGACTGGAGCACTTTATTGGCATCAAAGGACTTGCTCTTAGCGGGTTTAAGTCCTACTTATCAGATCGATTTCAATTTGTGCAAATTAACATTGAATCCTCCATCTACTCAAAAGTTAGTCACAGAATTCCAAAAGGTTCAATGCTTGGACCAATTCTATTCACCATATATATGCTTCCCTTAGGCAATATTATCAGGAAACACACCATAAACTTCCATTGTTATGCAGATGAGGAGGGGGATTTTCAATTGTAATTATTATGTTTTGTTATGTGCCCTTAAAGTTTAATTAGATTATATCTATGTTGGAAAAACTGATGGAGCATTCATACAATCAAGAGCCAGGCAGCTTGAATAGTCTGAAAAGAATTCATCTTACTTTTTGGGACTAGAAAAACAAAGGCAAAGTGCATAAAGAATAAGTACACAGAAGAAAAATGATCTTATTTTTATAGAAGACCAAAAATGGGTTAAAGATGAAATTTGGATTTTCTACAGTAGTAGGTAAAGGTAGAATGTGACTTCCTTATTGAGTCAGTCAAAGAAAACATTTTTTCATGATCATGGAGGAGACACAAACAAAGATCATAGAATTACAGTTTAAAATTATTTAAAGATATTATCCAGCGGCAGAAATGCTAAGTAGAGGATCTGGATCTGAGATTGGCCCCAGTTCTGTCTTTCTGACGCATCTGAAACTACAGAACATTTCTTCTATTCATTTCTAGTCATAACACAGTCGTGGCAGAACCTGAATAATTGGCTAGGTATTAAAATAGAAAATATCACACATTTGGATCTCTCTTTATTATGGACTTCTACTATTATTTTATTTTATATTTATCTATTTTCATTTATTGTCAGCGTCGCTCTGCTTTTTTTAAAATTGTTTTAAATATTTTTTTTAGGAGTTCAAAATCAATATTGCTTCTAACAATTATAATGTACTAAATTGCTCTAAAAAAGTAGAAAGGGGCTTGGAGGCTAAACCGGGTATCACGTACGACGCCTCGCTGTAATTTGATTGATGGGCCTACGAGCCAAACACTTTTCAGAATGGGGATAGCGAAACGAACCTTGGCCAATAGAACACGGGCAGGGGGGAGGGCCTTGGTCTTAGCCAATAGAAATGCTCGACTCCCCAGCGAGTCATCCCCACGCAACCCACGTCTATGGGATCATCCTTTGTGGGTTTCTGTTAGGCGCCATTTTGATTAAGATACTGTGTTGGGGGTTGGAGGACAATAGTTTCCTGGTCATTTTGTCGGTTTAAACAAATTTACAGCTGAGTCGATTGACGTTTGTAAGAGGCTAAGTCATTTGAGTACACCGAAAATGGCCACGGGAGCAAATGCAACTCCTTTAGGGAAGTTGCACCCAAGCATCGGCGCTAAACGAGGGTTTGATACCGGGCCTGGTGCGGGGAACGGCTTGATGCCAACGCCGGGGCCGCCTGCATCCTTTCCTTCGCTCCAAGGTTTCCAGCCTGCGATGCCAGGTGCATCCTTTCCGCAGCCACATCAGTTCAACCCGGGGTCGGGTTTCGCGACCCAGGCTCAGCAGCAAACAGCTGCGGGGGCCGGACCAGGTAAGTTACACGAACACCAACCAACCCTCCGGTCGCTTGAGTGCAGCATGAGTTAACGCTAGTCGGCTAATGTGGCTAACAATCATGGGTTAAAGGCCCCACGTCGAGCCATGGCCTCTCACGAAATGGAGACAGCGGCGCCAAAATTATTTAGCGAGCGATTGTTTGTGAGAAGCTAATGCTACAGCTGGGTAAACATTAACCGGTGCTGGAGTTTACGCACAACACGTTTAAGCTAATAATCCCCTCACAAACGAAGTGTTACTATCCTAGTTTACTTATATCCCTAAGCGTCAGTCTATGCAACGTTAACGCTAGCTTGCTGCTTAGCGGTTAATGGTTTTTGTTATTGACAGAAAGTAACCACTTAAACCATGTCAAGGGCTCGGTTGTCGTGAATAAATAAAAACTAGAGGTGGGATGTAGATGAGCTCGTACTCTCGAAACAACAAATTAATTTACGACGAGTTACCCCTGGTGTCTTGTGACTAATGTAAAGTCCCCGTGAACAGCTCCGCTTCTTATGGCTTCCGACGGGTTCTCACTGCCTCCCATTCCCCATTGTCTCTATGCATAAGCAAGGTCGTGTTGCTTGGCCCTTGAAATAACAGTCACCCTGTCGCGGAACACAATGAAGTTACGGTGATATGCATGGTATCCCCCCTTCTTTCGGTAGATTTCGGTCAGAAGAAAGCCAGGAAGAAGAGTCGTTGGAGCAGCGAGACGCCTGATCAGAAGACAGTCATACCAGGCATGCCCACTGTCATTCCCCCTGGACTGACACGGGACCAGGAGAGAGCCTATATAGGTAAAAGCAAAACCCTTATCTCTTGTCAACAAAAGCTACAATGTTAAGAATACAGTTTTTTGTTCTATTATGTCTCATCACTGGCACCTGTCTGAAGTTCTAGTTTTCTTACATGATGCATACAAGTATTAATGTTACTCTTATGCACTGTTTGCTGGATTCCCAACAGCTAGAGCTCTCTAAAGGCACCCACAAGATGCGTTACTAACTAAAAACTTTGAATCACATTTTCTATCTATACAACAGTAACATTACTGTTACTCAAAATGCGAATTGTCTAATTTTTGCTCCAACTGTTGAGACAAAAGCAATAATTTCTGATGAGCAGTGATTATAACTTGTGAATGTAAGGTGTTAATGAAGGTCCTTTCTCTTTAATGGAGGTAAAGTGGTTCTGTTGTCGCAAGTGTTTCTGTGATCTTATGGTTTGCATACCATTGAGCACCCATTAGCAAGAGGAGTTTGAGATAGATGATTAAACACCACTGCTTGCTGATATCCGTCTTGAACTGCAGGTCACTGTTCACTGTCTTGCCTGATTCCCCCTACACATCATCAGTAATGTTCCTGTGCATGGAGACGTTACTCATAATGTCCTAACATGCTGAAGTATGCTTCTGTTTATATTGGTCTAAGTGTGAGCAATGCTGCTTCGATGGCAAATCAATCCAACATATTTAAATTACTCAACAAGTTGGTTTAGTGGGCATTGCAAATTGAGAAACACCTGATCACTGTTACTGTGCTCTTAGTTTGGCCTCATTTAAAAATAAAAAAATGAAAAATGATCATATTAAACATGCTATTTAACCACAAATGCTTTTCAGCAGCAGTGTAGCACCAACATGCTGCCTTCACAGGCCCTAAGCTGGGTTTTCTGAAGCAGATAAGTCCTGTTTTCAATAACTGACATCGTTATTGATGTTGTTCACTCATGGTAATGGTTGTTCTTTCTTGGTATGTAAACATTCATTTGTGCCCACCTTCCCTTGTCATACTTATCATTTCCTCTGCTCATTTAGTAGATCCCCTAAAACAACACAGGGGGAGCATTTTACAATGAAATTGCTGTGAGCCACAATTCACAGGCCCTGTATTCATCTCTATAATTCAGAGTAATTGTTACAGTGATCAGTGAATTTCTGTGTTTGGGGGGTATTTCATTACAACTTTCATAATGTGCATGAGATGACTGATTGATTTATTTTTTCATTGCCTTCTAAATGCAAGAATTGTCTCTTTGTCACTGCAGCCCCTCAGTGTTAGATCTGTGGAGTGACAAGAGTGACTTTCCTCACCTGTTCTTTTATTGAGACATGCAAAACAAATAGACCAATCAGTGATTTTTAGACCCATTGTGTCCTTAAAATGCCGAAGCCTTTAACGAGAATATTCCACATTATGTGAACTCCTGTCTTCATTGGATAAAGTCTCACCTTGAGTTTGGTATGGTATGGCAGGCATTTTTAGGAATCACGGTCTAGTCATTTACTGACAAGTTGTCATGTTTAATCATTGTCTGAGAAAAGGTTAGTCCTGTTTATTTTAATTTAAATGACCTCCAGAACATATTCATATTGAGTAATGTATGCCTCTGATGTCCTAAGAAATGATTAAGTGGTTACATGCTTTAGCGTCTATTAGATGTTCACTTGATCTCCCTTTTTTCTTTTTTTTTTTTTTTTTTTTTTAAATTTAACAGAATCGCCATTTTACTTTTACCTTTAGTAATGAATGAGACAGTGCTCTAATGTGCAGAGCGTTGCCTCTCTAATGTTGATGTGGTAACCACATTTCTCTCCATCCTTGTTTTTCTTTCCTAACCTGAATTCTTCCAGTCCAACTGCAGATTGAAGACCTGACTCGTAAACTGCGTACAGGAGACCTGGGAATCCCTGTTAACCCTGAGGACAGGTCGGAAAAAGATTAAACCCACGAACAGTAACATTTTCTCTACCTTCTTGACTTTTTGGAAGACAAATGTTGATTTTCAGTATTTATGTGGTTATTAGCCTAAAATCTCAGATTGGATAGTAATAAACTGGCAGATGTGAGATATGAATTCAGTTAGTGATCTCCCAATTGAAGGTCATTGTTAGAATATTTGAGTTTTTAATATTCCCAAAACCTAGTGCTAGAGTAGAATTGATCTGCATTAATATATTTATAAAGTTCTCAGTCTGCTGTTACTTACATCACCAGTAAGCGTACAGGGTTGTACATTTACCGGTACTGATAACTTAAGCAGGTTTTATTTTTATTCTTAAGTTGCTTTAAATTGGTAATGGTAAATTTTAATAAGAGGGTTCATAAAGATATTTTTTATGAAGTTAGATAGGTATTTAGAAATGTAATTTTATAAACAAAAATGATTAATTAGAAATGGTACAGGAGTGCAGAAATTTGCATCTGTGTTTTTAAATATCAATTTTAGATCATTTTTTCATCAGTTTTTTGTTTTTGAAAATTAGAAATTGGACATATGCAGATATGCTCAGTTATCAGTTTATTAGGAACACTTAGCTAAAACTAATACAGTCTGATCCAACAGTCCTGTAATGAATCCTCTTTTTGAAGCTTAGAATATTCAGTTGCTGTTGCAACTGTGTTAAATAGGTGTTGATTCAACTGTGGTATAATTTTGGAGACTGAAGTGTGTGCGTAATTCGAACCGATGAGGGAAGGCAAAAAAAAAAATACACTTTCTGAATAATGCAGTGCAGTTCAACAGCAGCACAAGCTGTACCTTCCAAGATGATAGTACATTGAATCAATGAAACTGTATCAATAGCAACCGAATCCTAAAACTTTCATAATTAAGGATTTATTGCAAGACTGTTGCAGACTGCATTACTTTTAACTAAGTGTTCCTACTAAACTGACAACTGAGTGTCTTCTTACCCAAGACAATGAGACGGTGTTTTCAATTGCATTGAAACCAAACAAAATTATTTTACCCCTTTTCAGTTTATTAAATTGAACTAGATTTTTTACTTTCTTAAAATGAATGTCTGCATTCTTAAATATACAGAAATATTTGGAAAAAAATAGCTGTCTCCAAAAACAAATGTATACAATTAAATGTGAAAGTTCCTTCTTGAATGTGGAGATAAAGGTTTGACAAAAAAACTTAACTAAGGGTCTATTTTCTTTCTTTTTTGAAACTTTCAATAAAATCTCTACAATCCGCTGAGGAGAACGGTGAGATATGGTTGAAAGCTCAGAAAAACCAGGAAGTGGCCCTTAATTGTTTATGCTTTTTCTTTTGTATTTAATTAGTTTCTTTCTGTCAAACACATGTTTACAGGTTTATAAGATGTGTTTGATCATGATGTAATGGAAAACCGTTTCAATCTTGGGTTTAAAAAAAGCCAATAAATTAAAAAAAAAAAAAAAAGTTTTGTAGGAGATAGTTCCCAAAGTGGAAAAAAGCAGGAGGGTATGAATGCTTGGGCAACCCACTGTACATAGGTCAGTTTGAGCTGAGTTTAGATGTATTTCAGCCAAGACAAATTAGTAATTCACTGCCAGAGCCAAAATGACTATCTTTAATATTTGCATCTTTTATATCTGATTATTTGCCAATGAAGTTGTTACAAATTTAGCCTCTTAGTATTTATTCATTATGGTTTCACCCACTGCTTGTGTGTGTCTCTCATATAGAGTGCTGTGTGAATCTATGAATACATAAATGATGATAAATGTAAAGATTTTTCTCTGCAACAGGTTTGAGTCAATACACATTACTCTATGGAAATGATTTTGTTAACATTGATATTAAGATCTTGTTAGCTTTAAAGTTGAAATAGTTCAGATGGATTGGCTCTTTTGGAAAAGTTAACCTGTAAATGAAGATTCACACCCATCGTTTGATATTGCCTACACAATGGATTTTATAACTATTTTTGACAGTGATGAATGAGCTCATGGCATGTAGCCTATATCATAATATACCAGTGATTAATAGGTTTTGTCTTAGATCTAATGAATGATTTGTCATTGGTGATCTCTGATTTTCCGGTAATGTGGCTTTAAACATTTTCACCCAGGGGGAAGGGGGGCGTGCGCCAGTTTTCCCTCTGGACCCTTGAGCTCTGGAAGAAAATTGCCAGAATTGTATGTGTTCTGGAAACGCAGTGGCCAATTTATAACATAGTTTCCATAAGGATCTGTTCCCACAGGAAGTGGCTTGCTCTCAAGAGTGTGTGAAGTTGACCCTTGTTAGATAGAGTCCCTGTCGTCTGTACACTGTATAGAGTTTCTCATCATAATCAGACATTTCCACAGCAACCAAAAAGCTGATCGCAGAGCTGCAGAACTTTTATAAATTACTCCCCAATCTAATGTGAAAGAACCAACTGGGGATGTTTCAGGTTGTCACCGTTGGAAGTTTGAAGCATAAAAGGAAAACCCTATTTTTTTTTTCCTCACTCTTCACATCACATGGAGACAAATGTGGCTCTCAGATGGGAGAGCATAGGAAAAGGTGGATTTCTAATATTAATTCCTTTTCTCTAACCCAAATTACCCCACGTCAGCCTAACCCTTTTTCAAGCACAGAGCCTTCTTAACGCAGCAGCACAGGTTTTCAGCATCCAAGGGGAGGTACGGACCTCTTCCGCCACGTCAACACCAAGCAACTCTCAAAGCCAGCGTTTCTGCTTAGGATTGCGAATTTGCTTTGGTTTCTTTTTCTTACTTCCAACTTTCCTTTCTTGTAGGCCAACAATCCTGTATGCAGGTTTAGTTATGGCCGTTTATTTATTTTTTGTGTGGTTGATGCCCCTCCACTGTATTGGGTTAATTACCACTATACAGCTTTGGTTGCCCCCTTTTTACCCTGAATTGTATAAAAGAATGGACTCTAGCCTTTGAAATGTCAGTGCAGAGTTCCTACATCATTTTCTTTTTCTTATTGACTTTTCTCTTGCACTGGCCATGAGTTACGTAGTCAGTCTGTCTGAGAATTCTCTCAGATCTAAATTTCCAAAACTATTTAACGTTTAATGTTTAAATTTTACATTATTACCAAGACAAGTCAGTACCAATTGATTTAGAATTCTTACTGAAGATTTGAAATTCCTAAAGTCTTAGCTAGCTGTAGGAAGTGTGTGTAATTGTTAATGGCACAGCTCCACTTCTAGAAAAGTATTGATGATGTCTCTGTTGTCTTTTGTCTGCCATTTTCAGGTCTCCCTCTCCGGAGCCCATCTACAACAGTGAGGGCAAAAGGTTAAACACTCGCGAATATCGCACACGTAAGAAGATTGAGGAGGAGCGTCATTCCCTTATCACTGAGATGGTTGGACTCAACCCTGACTTCAAGCCTCCTGCAGACTATAAGTATGATTTATTTGTTTTCCAACAGTCTTTTGTCTAAATTAAGTCTAATCTAATCTATAAAATAAAAGGCATATCATCAAGTGCTTACTGTGACCAGAGGCTATCCTAGGTGACTGTGCAACAAATTTGTAAATGGTAAATCAGCTGCATTAATGTACCACTTTTGTAGTCGCTTTCAAAAACTTAGAGCACTTTACACTACTGCCACATTCACCCATTCATGTACACATTTGTACTTTGAATTTACACACTTAAACATACTGATACCACAGCCATCAGGACAATTTGGAGTTCAGGATCCTAGATAAGGACACTGCAACTCACTCGGCCCCCGACTACTCAGTCTACCTCCATGGACAACTTGATGTGGCAACAAGTTGTCCAAGGTTTAAAATGATGAGAGTAGTTGTCTATCTGTCTAATGTGAATATACTACAAGTTGGTTAAAGGTTTAAGAAATTTAGCCAATTCTAGATGGAATCCCAATTCTGTGTACTTTTGATGGACACTGGTAGTGGTGTTCTTTGTTATTGGTTGACTAGACATAATGTCACATCACCAAAAGAATGGTTACAACAACTACTACTACATCTGTATGGAGTATGACAACAAAAACTAAAAAAAATCACAGAACACTTGTCAGACAGACAAAGGTCCAAGTCCTTGTTAGTATGTCATTATAGAAGACATTCAGTGATAAGAAACCACAGTTTTTCAGTATCTGGCAGAAAAACACAGCCAGAAAATGAAAGAGAAAAAAAATTTTAATTTTTATGGTCAAAGGTCACTATGATCTCAAAAACCTTTTTTGGCATTAACTCAATCATTTTCATTTTAATTATGATAAAATACACTTAATAGTTTTCTTAAATTCCTTCAAAGTCTTTATCTTTATCCCAGACACATACATGAGTCTGAACAAACATGGATGTAAAGTGCAACCGAGGCATACAACCACAAGGTTGTAATTCTAGTTATTGACAAAAACTTCAGTTCAAAAAATATAGTGGAAACACAAGCAAAGCTTAAAAAGTTTGTTTGTAGGGTTTTTTGTTGTTGTTGTCCACTGTAGTTTTTAGGAGAACCAGCCAGTTGTTAATTGCTCATACCAAATGCTAATTTTGCATCTATTTTTGCAGACCTCCAGCCACCAGAGTCAATGACAAAGTTATGATTCCCCAGGATGAATACCCTGAAATCAACTTTGTTGGTTTGCTAATTGGGCCACGGTAAATAGAATTTAATCTTACTATCTCCTTGCCTGTTTTACATACTTAATGCAACTAAGTTAATAGGCAGTACTGCTGAAAGTGAGTTTAGGTTAACACTTGTTTCCCTTTTTTGTTTTCCCAGTGGTAATACACTGAAGAACATTGAGAAAGAGTGCTGTGCTAAGATCATGATCCGTGGTAAAGGTTCTGTTAAGGAGGGGAAAGTAGGCCGAAAGGATGGACAGATGCTCCCAGGGGAAGATGAGCCTCTGCATGCCCTGGTCACCGCCAACACAATGGAGAACGTCAAGAAAGCTGTCGAGCAGGTTAGATTACCTTAGATTACCTCAGTGTCCTGAGGATCATACTTGTATCGGATGTTCCATCGTTGCTTAGTACTTTTCCACTACCTATTTGGATCATTTTGGTCAGCATATGAATGTGTGTTCGACGTACCTTGTACAATATGTAAAGCATATTAATAGTGAGAAATTCACAGATTCGCAACATCCTGAAGCAAGGCATTGAAACACCAGAGGATCAGAATGACCTACGGAAGATGCAGCTGAGGGAGCTAGCCAGACTCAATGGCACACTGAGGGAAGACGACAACAGGTCAGTGAAAAAGTCTGAGAGTCTTGAGGCTTCATGTACAGCGCACCTGTGGGAGATCATTGGTGATGTGTGGGCACTGGAAGAGGGAAATTTGGAGAGTGTCAATTATATTTATTTTTAAGTTGTAGTGCACCAGTGAAGACTTTCTCATTTGTCTCTGTAGGATCCTTCGTCCTTGGCAGAACTCCGAGCCACGCAGCATCACCAACACCACCCTCTGTACCAAGTGTGGTGGAGCAGGCCACATCTCGTCTGACTGCAAGTATACCAGGTGATCAACTTTTTAACAAATCACAAACTTAATCTGGAAGCCTAATTTAGTTATTTAGTGCATTGTATATCTTTTTGTAACAATGTTTGCTATTTTGCTTTGTGTAGCACATTTGCTGCCCACAGAGCTACAGGTGGCGAGCCGCCTCAGTCGGCCCAGGACAAGGCTCGAATGGACAAGGAGTACCTATCCCTCATGGCTGAGCTGGGGGAGGCTCCTGTCCCCACATCTGGAGGTGGACACTCCAGCACCCAGGGGGGAGCCCCTCGGGCGTCAGGCCCCAACAATAACCAGCCACCACCGGTTCGTTGTTGACACTCATGAATTCATGCTTTTGTTTGTGCAGAAAAGATTAAGTGACTGATGGCTGTTTGTCTACAGCAGAACCGGCCTCCTTGGATGAGCTCTGGCCCAACCGAGAACAGGAACTTCCATGGCATGCATGGAGGGCCTGGTGGCCATGGAGGACCCCACAACTTCCCTCCCCCAATGCCCAACATGGGAGGACCCCCTCTGCCCCCAAACCCCAACGGCATGCCTCCCCCCTGGATGCAGCCTCCTCCTCCCCCCATGGGCCAGGGTCCAGGACCTCATGGACACCCTATGGGTAAGTGCTGACATTTTCGATGATGTAGGTTTAAACAAATTTTAAAGAGCTGTCAGATACTGGAAAATTATCACAGAAGGGGGAAGTAAGTTGGCGTTAAAGAAGGTATGTTACTGAGACATCACCATTCCTTCAGTCCTGAAAAGTCTCTTAACACCACAAAGAACAACCTTTTAATGGAAACTGTTTGTTACGTGAAATCCTTGTAAATCCATTATTCATTTTTTTACAAGCTCATCAATTTGGCATGATAGATGATAATGAAGTTTAAACTGGCAACAAATAAACTTGCCCATGTGTTGTGGAGCAGGGATGATAAGCTGTCACACCATAACTTACCTGTAGAAAAAGTTTATATATTTATTTTTTTTTCTTCCTCCTCCTCCCTTGTAGGTCTGCTGCCACCTCCAATGGGTATGATGCCACCTCCACCTCCTCCCCCCAGCAACCAGCCTCCTCCCCCTCCTTCTGGTCCCCTGCCACCATGGCAACAGCAGGCTCCACCACCCCCTCCGACCAGTAGCATGGCAACCAGTACACCGCTGCCCTGGCAACAAAGTAAGGACACACAAAAATCTAAATGTTGTAAACACAGTTGTGTCACTTGTTAAAGGTGATTATGGATGCTACACAGGTCATTTTTTACTTAGTCCATTATATAAGCTATAATAGTTCCCTAGAACTATTATTACTAGACACTATTTCACTATTTACCCCCACCCTACTCCTTCAGATACCACCACTACGTCCAGCCCTGGCACTGGCACCCTGCCTCCATGGCAGCAGCCCCAGCAGCCTGCAGCCTCCGGAGCCCAGCCACCACCACCCATGGGTACCCCATCCATGGTGCCGCCTCCCCCTGGAGTCCAGCCACCTTTGCCCCCCGGTGCCCCTCCTCCTCCCCCTCCACCACCTCCAGGCTCTACTGGCATGATGTATGCCCCACCACCACCCCCACCACCCATGGACCCCTCCAACTTTGTCACCATGATGGGGATGGGGGTACCAGGCATGCCCCCCTTCGGCATGCCTCCTGCCCCCCCACCTCCTCCACCCCAGAATTAACCATGCCACAGAAGAATCATCCTCCCACAAGAGTTTCAACGCTGCAGCACATTGTTCATCAGATATCCAATAGACTGATGTTATATAGAGCGTCTATGTGTGCTCACAGAAAAAATATAACCAGTGCTTTATTTTTTATTGATCCTTAATATTGTGAAAACATCTCTGAAACATTGAAAGGCTGTGTTAGTTCAATTGTAAAGTTGTGTAACTTAATTAGTTATTTTTCCTGTTTTTAAAGTTTAGATTAATTCAAAGCTCCTTGTGTGCATACAAACACTGTTGCCCTTGGCCATGTGTTCTGTACTGCTTCAACACTTTATGTTCCTTGTTTACCAAATAAAATGTTCAAATAGTCAGCTGCAAATTTAATTTGTGCTGAACAGTCTCATTGCTTCAAATGTTCCAGTCAAAAATGAAAACTCAACTTTCATTGAATTGAATATATAAAACTTCAGCGTGCATGATTCATTTTAAACACTTTCTGTTTAAAGTGACAAATTTATACACCTGTTGTGTTCCCTGTCGGTTTTGAGTTGAATAAGATTAATATTTTTGTAATAACAAGATGTGAAGTGTATCTTAGCTCTGTCAGAAAAAAAATCTTTCTGTAGTACTGTCTCAGATTGTTTTCCAGAAATTTACATGGTATTAAATCTTTTTTGTTTTTCTTTTCTTACTTGTCTGCGTCTCAGTTGTGACACTGAGTTTGAAGAAGGGGATTTGGTGCTGCAGTCTGCTACCGTCTGACCCCCCCTGCACTACTTGAATGCTGAGAATCTGATATATCGTTGTTTTTCTGCATCTCTCTGCTCTGATAAGATGCTGTATGCAGTGTTTGTGTTGCTTCTGCAAGGACAAAAGTATCAGTTTTGTCCCTTCAGTTATTGGAGAAGAAAAATGTTAGTTTTACGCTGTTTCCAGAATCAGTCTGTTGTGTTACGGCGCTAGCCTGAATGAATAGTTGTTGAATTTTTGCTTGGTTTAGAATTAAACTGATCTATTTCACCTTTTTGCTGTTTAGTGCAGACTGGTTTCTCTCTTCATGGATGTAAGACCCTTTGGAATAGAATGTTGGCCCACAGTGGTCCTGCCCCCCCCAGGAGAGGCACTGTTGGCTGCCTCTTTCAAATCTGTTACATAAGGTTTTTGTCAAGTATGTCTGCTGTCTCTGAATTCTCCAGGAAGCTTGTGCTTAAAGAAACGTATGATTTTCTAAAAACTAATCAAAAACATCTACAACATCTGTGGGATTTCTGCTGATAACTCCCACTATTGACATTCACAGCACTGTTTATGGTCCTTAGTTTAATTATTTAAATATAGTTATTTTGTAATTACTGTTATGCTATCATAATCCAACTACATGCTACCACATTGATACCACTATTTCTGCGTTAGTTTCTAACTGCAGCTTTCATTGATCCGCTACTTGAATCAAGCTGGCAACCAAGTGAAGCAACAAGCAGAATTTGAAATTGAATTTTTTTTTTTTCTTGTAATAAATTAACCGCTTATTTCAGCGGCTTGGGGAGAATTAATGAAATTTTCAGAAAATGAAATCTAAACTGGCATCTTCAATAAATTGAAACTCAAGGTTACTCACTATCTTTTTTGAACTACATCATATGGTCGTCATCAGTGAAATTTATTTGTTGGCTAAGTTCTATTCAGAAAGTATTCAGACCCCTTCATATTTCTCACATTTTGTTACATTGCAACCTTTTGCTAAAGTTGCTTTGTGTTTTTTCCTAAATCTGCACTTGAAGCCCAATAAATAAGTAGCAAAAACAATTTTACACATTATTGCAAAATTATTAAAAAAAATATTCAAACCTTTTCTCCTAATCGTCTTTGAGATGTATCTACAACCTGAATGGAATCCACCTGTGGTAAATTCAGTTGATGGGACATGAATTTGAAAGACACAAACCTGTCTATCCAAGATCTCATAGATGACAATGTATATCAGAGTAGAAAACCAAGCCATGAGGTTAAAGGAGCTGTCTGCAGAGCTCAGACACAATTGTGTCAAGGCGCACATCTGGGGAAGGCTACAAAAATTTCTGTTGTATTGAAGATCCCAAGAGAACAGCAGCCTCCATAATTACCTCTGCCTTTATGGCAGTGTGGCCAGACAGCAACCTGACCTTAGTAACAGACACATGAACAGCACCTAAAGGACTCTCAGACTGTGAGAAAAGAAGATTCTCTGGTCTTTTGGAACAAAGATTGAACTGTTTTGCCTCAGTTCTAAGCATCATGCCTGGAGCAAACCAGTCACCGCTCATCACTTTTCCCACACCATGCTAACGGTGACGCAAGCTGATGGCACCATCAAGCTGTGGGGGTGGAAAGCTGAATGGAACAAAATACAGAATTAATGAAAACCTGGTCCAGAGCGCTCAGGACCTCGAACCTTAAGCACAAAGCCAAGACAACGCAGAAGGGGTGCAGGGACAAATCTGAGTTTTCTTAAGTGGAACAGCAATGTGTTCCGATGTGTTCTGTTTTTGCTTTGTCATCATGGAGTGCTGGTGGTAGACTGAGGGAATAATTTATTATTATTATTATTATTTAATTTAGCAAAGGGCTGCAACATAAAAAAAATGTGAAGAAAGTGAAGGGATCTGAATAGTTTCTGAATACACCGTACAAAGCTCTACTGTCATCACATCACCTTATATTGGACTTCTAACTTATTAAAAAAAAAAAAAAAAAAGTAAAATCATAAGGTCTGATTGTGTTTCCCACAGCTGTCAACCACATCTCATGGTTGTCCTCAGCGGATGGTGTTGGTTCAGTTGTCAATCTTGTCGACCACCTGTTATCTCTAAAGTTCTATATTTAGGTCACTTGATGAAGACCATGGAAGTGTCTGAAAGCCCCAGTAAAAGCTGGTGTGTGGGCCTTGTGTTTCGTCTGGGTATGTGTATACTCTGTGCAATGCCCTGGTCACATGATGACAACTGGGCAAACTCCATTTCTTATCCTTCATCAAACTACTGTTACCAAGGTCAAGAAGGAACCTCCTTGTTTAACAGGCTCATTTTTAATTTGCGTTTTTCTGTTTTAGCTCGTCCAACCTGTCACGTTTGATCTAAAGACAAATTGTCAACCAGTGTCTTTCTACCTCATTTTGTTCCCGTAGCTCTGAATAGCTCCCAACGTCGACACGGTTGCGCATCGTCTCCGTGCTTCTGATGAGGAGCTACGCCAAGTCAAACACATTATGACCAGAAGTACATTCATTTTGGCGTAAAAATAAAAGCGACGTTTCCACGTTTCATCTGTACAGTTGTCTCGCTATTTGACCGAATCGTTTGGAAAGAGGAGATGTGATCCGTGGAATTTGCATTTTTTTTTTTTTTTTTACAAAAACTAGCTATGGGTTGAAGAAGAATACACACTAGTCGTTTATCTGCTGTTTATGGTGCGAAAGTAGCCGCAGCGAGGCGTGTGACGCATTTATAAATGTCTGCGGCCTTGTTAGCTGACGCAAATGGGAGCTTTATTTTGAAATCGTAACCGGAAATAGTCATTTATCCATCTTGGCGCTCGACACACGACGTATAAAAGCGGCCGGTCGGAGGCGTCGTCCGCGGTCTGCGCTCAGCGGGAAGTCGGAGGAAGAGTTGACAGGACGCCGGCGGGATTCAACCCAACTCCGTAGAACCGGGGACGAAGCCTCAGCCATCATGGCCAAGCCGCTGACAGACCAGGACAAGAGGAAGCAGATCTCCGTCCGGGGGCTGGCCGGGGTGGAGAACGTCGCCGACCTGAAAACTAATTTCAACCGACACCTCCACTTCACCCTGGTGAAGGACCGGAACGTGGCCACCAAACGGGACTACTACTTCGCCCTGGCCAACACGGTCCGGGACCACCTGGTGGGCCGCTGGATCCGGACGCAGCAGCATTACTATGAGAAAGACCCCAAAGTAAGCGGAGGGCTGAAGCCGCGGTCCTGCACGTAGATGCAGCTGGAGGTGGGGGGGTGGCTCTGGGGGGGGGGGGGGGTAGCAATACAACTAATGACTCCTGCAAACGTGCACGCGCACACACACCGGCGTGTTTGTGTGCGCGCGCTTTGCTGCTTTGCGCCACATAGCCATTTATAGAAATGTCCAGCCGCTTCGTCTCGACACTGACAGTGTGAGTGTGAGCTCAGCGGGCGGCTCTTCACACTCACCTCGCCTCCGGCAGTTACGTAACCTGCCGCTCGTGTATCTGCATCGGCCGCTGCCTCGGTAACCTGGGTCGGCTCGGGTCGGCTCGGGTCTGCTGTGCCGATCCAGATGCGCACCACACGCTGGCACGGTGGTGGATGAAATGCGTGTTACGTAACTGCACGTCGTGGACTCCTTGTCCCCACCACCAAACACACACCGCGCGTCACAGATGAAGTGCATGCATTTGTTCAACACGATGCCCTGCTCTCAGCTTCACTGCATCCTGGAGCAGGAGGCTGAAGGTTAATGAGTCAGATCCAGTATGCGAGGCTGCACTTGGCCATGCGCAGTCTGCTGCACTGTGGGAAGGAGATGGAGGATGAATGTCTGGCCTAAGCTTCATAATACATGCCACTGGAAACTTACTGTTCCCAAGCATTGAGTAATTCTGCTTTTAACCTCCTCAACTCTGCTGGAACCTCTAGTTGGTTCATCATTTCAACTTCAGGCCATGCAGCCAAGTTCATCTCAACAGAGCTTTATTTGAAATTCCGGTGGATATTCTAAAGTTTCTAAAGGTTCCAGTTGTGGCTATATTTCAGGAGAAATGGTTTGAAAATGATACACAAGATATAAGGCATATTACCATTTGATGGAATGGTGCAGGCTTAAAAAGACAGTCTTGGGTTCGAATATTTCACTCAGCAGGAACATCATATAGCTTCAAAACAGCCTGATCCAGAAAGTTAGAGGGTATTTCAAGGTGAAATCTTCTCTCTATCTTATTTCTCTTTGCCATATAGCTCTATTGCTACAGAGCAACACTACTAAAAACATAGTGTGCAGTTCACACACTCTTGCACTGTGCAACATGTGCCTCCATTACCACAAACACACACACACACAGTCCATACACTGTTCTGTTGCTGGAAATATTTGCTAGAGCAAAAAACGTGTATTATTTCCTCCTCTTTGAGTGACTGTTTGCACTTTGTTTTTACAGATCTACATCTTCAGTAGGAATCCATGAACTGGGGCAAAAAGTTTAGGGATGTCAGAAAGTATTGAAGAAGTATTTATGTATTTATTTTATAATAAAAAAATATAGAATAACCCCAGCATTACAGTACATACGGTGTTGATGACATCACAAGCTTAATAGTTACGCTACAGGACTAACCTAACATACCTGCTGTTCAATCCATAGAGCTTTCTGTTTCATTTATAACCTTTGGAAAATGAGCACAGGCCCTCCTCTCCTATTTCAACCAAGCACTGGAGGCCTTTTGTCACTTTAATTTAGTCCAAGGCTGCCTCCTGCAAACAACTCCCTTCCATCAGTCAGCAGCAGGATCAGAGATGACATATGGCAAAAGGCCAAAGAGGCTGCCAAGATGTCGGCTGGGACACACAAAACACAGTTCCACACATGTTCTCATACAGTTTGCAGTAATGCCATATGCATAGTAAATTCATTTTGAAAGTTCTACTCTTGCAGAGCGGTGAGCAGATTACTTTGTTTCATGGTTTGATTGGCTTCTTTGTGAGGTGTAAGAGATATGGTAATAGCTCTGCTGCCACTGTCTCTGATAGCAGTTGTTGTTTCCTGCCAGAGATCATGTTGCAGGGCCAATGGAGAAGCCAAATGGAGCACGTATGATTTATTATTAGTGCCCTCCTGAGAATTTGTGGTTATTTTAGTGCTCTATTTTGTTATTTTAAACTTTTTTTTCATCCTGTAAATTTGTGGATAATATTTGTCCACTTGCAAATGTTTTTGAATAGAGGTTTAGATATAAGTAATTGAAAGAATATGTAATGTACTGATAGCTTTTTATATGGTGGAAATTATAAGAAGCCAAGCATTCACTGACTTTTTTCTGTTTTCCTGTAGCGTGTCTACTACCTCTCCCTGGAGTTTTACATGGGCCGGACTCTACAGAACACCATGGTTAATCTGGCTTTGGAGAATGCCTGTGATGAAGCCACATACCAGGTGAGGCAAAGGATCATGGGAAAAGGACACAGGAATGGTAGACTTTTCCCAAATCTATTCCAGTAAGTTTGAATTATTGTTGATGATCAATATGAACCGTGCATTAAGCTTTCTCTTCGTTGGAAATAAGTGTGCCAAATCAAGAAACAAAACCCCAGGACAAAACGTGTCACCTGGAACAACCCAGAAACATTCAACATGTCCTTTGAAATTCTTTACTTGACTGACGCATGGGTACAAGAGAACAAAACTTAGTTGCGGTAAAAGTGATAGTTCCTTTGCTTTCACAACCTTTGTTGTTCACTACCATCAGCAGCTAGTGTTAAGAGAATGTAGCAATAGCTTTATTTACAAGCCTTTGCATGTCAGGGGTATTGCAGAATGACATGAGAGCTTTAGTGCAGACTTGTTGGATGGTTTAAACACCCACTTCTTCTCTACTATACGGGATTTTGCACAGTCATTAATATGGCAAACTGCCAAGGTGGAGAGGATGAGGTGATGCTATAAGGGCGGGACTGGTCTGCGCCAAAGTCATGGTAATCAATGCAGAACTTCACTAAAGAATTAGAATTAGTAGTGCACTTTAAAAAGGGGACTTACAGGAGACAGATTACAAATTTCAAGTGCCAAAAAAACTGATATTACATTTTATTCAGTGCAAACCAGCAGTATCTCTTCATCAGAAGAATAATCTAGTAGAATCAGTAGAATAATCTACAGTATATTATATCACTTTAATGTTGCGACTAGAAAAAGTGCGGCCATTTGTAACTACTGTATACTGCTGTGTATCTTCATCTATAATAATACATCGTAATGTATATGTTGATGATCTTTTGATTTAGAAAAAAATTGAATCAGCCAAGTAACTTGTAACTATTTCTGCAAAATAAGTAGTTTTAAAAAGTACAATATTTACCTTCCAAATGCATTGGAGTAGAAGTATAAAGTTGCATAAAATAGAAATAAACAAGTAAAGTACCTCAAAATTGTACTTGAGTAATTTTTTTCTAGTTACTTAGTTACTGCTTGCTTATAAAGCTCCTTGACTTAGATCACAACACAGACTTTCTCTTTTTTATTTGAAGTATCCAAGCTCAAGTTGTGATTACCCTGATCATAACATATTTGAAAAGCTCCCTTTGGTTACAGAAACATTTTACAACATGGATAGGAATGATGCATGTGTTTATAACTGGACTTCAGAGGTAACTGCATTTTTCATGAGAGTTTTCTTTAAGAATATGTCACTGTGTTCCTCAGCTTGGTCTGGACATGGAGGAGCTGCAGGACATTGAGGAAGATGCCGGTCTAGGCAACGGCGGGCTGGGTCGTCTGGCTGGTGAGCTTCTGCTTTCACCTGATTGGTTGCTGACAGACAGTGATTTTAAGGGCTGTTTACAGCCTTGTCCCTCTTCTCTTCCTCAGCTTGTTTCCTGGACTCCATGGCCTCCCTGGGTTTGGCTGCCTACGGATACGGCATCCGCTATGAATTTGGCATCTTCAATCAGAAAATTGTCAACGGCTGGCAGGTATGTTAACCTAGTGGTATGACTTGGAGGCTCCACCTTGGCCTTACATAATTTAGTTTTCTGAGCAGATATATTCATCAGGATCACAGTGAAGTATAGAAGAAGACCTATTTCAGGATGTAGCCCGGGGTGAGTGAAACTTTCCCATTTTTGCCCAAGGATATATTTCTAGAAATGGTTTGATTCAATTTAATAGACACATATTGGTGATCATGGTCTCCAAAGCTTCATACAAACATTAAGAGTTTTGCGAAAATACTGATAAAGAACCCAAATTTTGCTCACAGAACAAGCCCAGCACCTTTTTGCATGAACCTTGTAAGATAGGCCGTTGCCATGGTCTGATCTGTAGAAGATCTCTCAGGTCAGGCTCTGCGTCCTGATTATAGCAACATATGACACCCTACCTTGTCCCCAAAACCTCCACCCGTGGTTTAGCGTTTAAGAGACCTGCCCCCTTCATAATAATGCAATGCATGCCTTCAGCTTGACTTGCTGGGATGCAAGATAGCATTGTTAAAAGGGTGCTATAGATGGCTGCATGATCTAGTGTTGAAAAAACTTGCGGAGGTGGTAGAGACACGCAGGTGGAATGCACACAGCAGGCCTCTCGCTGCAGTTAAGCCATCCATTGCTACGTCTTAATTTGTTTTTTCTGTGCTTTATTTGTTGTCTTTTAAATGCCACAGAATTCCTTTATTTTACAGTTAATATATTGCTTATTACAAATTTTATGATAGACGTAAATATATTAAATGTGTGCATCAGCATGCTCGAAAGCACATCAAAATACAAACACAGTGGCATGTTTCCAAAGGTGGAGGAAGCTGATGACTGGCTGCGTTACGGTAACCCCTGGGAGAAGGCTCGCCCTGAGTACATGCGACCAGTCCACTTCTATGGAAGAGTGGAACATACAGCTGAAGGAGTGGAATGGGTCGACACACAGGTGAGAAGGAGCGTACACAAATATGATACCTGTACGGAACAAGTATTGGTTCAGTCAGTGGTATTTACATATATGAGGATGTGTGAATCTGTTAATGGTTCTGATTCTCAACAAGATACTTTGGTCAGATTAAACACAAACATGTGAATGAAATAATATAATGATTAATGATAATTATTGTTTAATTTTACAGAGTTTTCTGGGTTTAATTTCTGTATTTTGTTTTGATGAAGGTGGTCCTGGCTCTTCCATATGACACCCCAGTCCCTGGCTACAGAAACAACATTGTCAACACCATGAGACTGTGGTCTGCTAAGGCCCCCTGTGAATTCAACCTCAAAGACTGTGAGTGTTGTCATCTGATCTGTTGAATAATCATCACTGATATACTGCATCATTTTTGCATCATCAGGTGGAATAGATCAGCATGAGTTGCTCAAACTGCTTTTGTCCCACAGTTAATGTTGGCGGCTATATACAAGCTGTGCTGGACAGAAACTTGGCAGAAAACATCTCCAGAGTTCTCTATCCCAACGATAATGTGAGTGGATTTATCGTTGTTTGGAAACATACCGACCAACAATTCTTCTTCTCTATATCTGTCTACATTTTACTTAGAGGATCTTTCTAGTTTATTCCCAACTGGGTCTTATTTTTATTAGTTTTGATCAACATTTCTGACAATACACTCTGTCCTCTCTACTCACCGTGTTCAGTGCAAGATTGTACAGGAAACATGAGCAGTCAAACAATCAGAGTAAAAAAAAACAGTTTAGGGAGAAGATCTAAACGATTTTATTTGGAGGTCAAAGTGAATGTCAGTGTGCCTGAAATGGTGCTAATATTGCCTCTTTACACAAGATAACTGTGTGCACATTAGAAATGGTAGATCAAAGTCAAAGCACAAAGTCTGTAAGATGTGATGGATATTTACAACACTGGGTAAAAACGATGTACTTTGCCTTTGTTTCTCTTGCAATTAATTCTGGAGTGACTAAACCAAACTTATCATTTAATTTTTTAAGCCAAATCTTCTGATGTTTAGTGAATACTGTATGCAGTTGAGATGTTGGTAAATTGGAATCAACTAAAAGTTTTTTCCTGGCAGAGTTAATCAGAAATAATCTCAGCCAGGAAAAAAAAACCTCAATATCCTCAGCACAAAAAAGATGGCAAAGGAGATGCTTTGATCAGAACATAACTCTGAGCTGTCGACGAGTTTATGGCCATGGCTGTTTTATTAATTTAGCCCCGTTAATCTAAGAGAGTGATGGGTCATACAAGTGTTCAAAAGTAGTGAGCAGGGAATGGATCAAAATAACAGGCAGTTCTTCATCTCACAGTCAGACATGTCACAAATTTAGAGGATAAACCACAACAGTGACTTAACGAGAATTAGTGATGAGTTTTTTTCTGTAGTACCGCACCAACTAAATGAAATATAAGACACTATTACCTTGCTCCGAGCTCAACACTGGTTTTCATCCGTCTTTAGAAACCTGCAACTTTCCTGTGGGCAATGTTTTAAAGCCCTGTTAATCAATATGTTTTAAAGTGATTGTTTGTATTGAATTACAACATGTAATACTAAAGCGCTCACTTGTAATGATGAACCTGTATTAAAAAGATCCTCAACTGTGCTGTTCCCATCAGAACACAGTGGAGCATTTAGCAGCGCAAGAGCCAGGTGTTTTCACAGGCACTGGTGGAGACCAAAAGTTGGATGTATATTTATCCTATGGACACAAAAAGGACTCTAAAAGAATGTTGATGTTAGTCTGTGTCTGCTTGATGGGCAGAAAGACAGCAGTTTGCTAACATGTTAGACTTTATGGTTGACAATATATCAGAAGTTATGAATTTAGCTTGTTTTAGAGTATCGCTGCCCCCAAGTGGCTGAAAAAAACAACAATGTGGCTTTTCCTGCCACCTTTCTGTATTGTCTTTGCTCTTCAGTTCTTTGAAGGGAAGGAGTTGCGTCTCAAACAGGAGTACTTTGTTGTCGCTGCAACTCTTCAAGACATCATCCGTCGATTCAAAGCCTCCAAGTTTGGCTCCACAGAGTTTGTGCGGTTGGACCTTTCTACACTTCCAGAAAAGGTGGGTGACTCATCATCCCGCTGTATCATATTAAATCATGATATGGTATATGTTACAAATATCAGTACTTTATTTTGAGCTAAATCCTTTTATTTTTCTTATTAGATTTAGAAAAGTTTGGTCTGGACAGATATTGATGATGATCAGATTACCATTTTAGATGACAACAGTTTTTAGCATAACTATTAATTTGAGGATGTCTGCCATATGTTGTAACCTGTGAATCTGAAGTTCTGACACCTGGTCTTCAGGTGGCCATCCAGCTGAATGACACTCACCCAGCTTTGGCCATCCCTGAGCTGATGAGGATCCTGGTGGACATTGAGAAACTCACTTGGGAGAAGGTATATGGCATCTAGGAGTGCTTGCTCATTTGGATTATCTTTTCCAAAAATTGCTGAAAAATAAAAGGGATACCAGACAGATTTTAAGACCACACTGTCATTTTCTCTCATTTCTTACACAAAAAAATTGTATGTACCGTCTTTGTCAAAATGGTAGTACAAAAGTACTTATTTTAATTTCATTGCCTGCCTTTTACAGCTGTTGCCCATGATAGTGAGGCTGAGATATGTGTGATAATGTCAAGTATCTCTAACCCACCTCTCTATGGCTCTGTCCTCCCTGTGTTCAGGCCTGGGACATCGTGGTTCAGACCTGCGCCTACACCAACCACACTGTCCTGCCTGAAGCTCTCGAGCGCTGGCCTGTCGACCTCTTCAAAAACCTCTTGCCTCGACACCTGGAGATCATCTACGAGATCAACAGGAGGCACCTGGAGGTATGAGGGCATTTTCATAAATTTCTTTACTTAGTGTTATCAGGATTTTAAGCCTTTAGCTGATACCCCTTTCTGTCAAGCCTCAGTGGCGCACTCTTAGGATTTAGAGCAGCATGCTAGGTTATAAAGATTTAGACCTGACAATTTCATCTGTATACTGCCAACATTGAGGTCCTGCAGTTGTCTCACCATCTACTGACAGATTCTCAAACAAAAATATTAAATTCATTGTTTTTTAATCAGTTTTCAAATGGGGTTTTCCTCCCTCTGACCACATATGTATCAACCATGTTAATATCAAAAATACACACTAGGCTACTGATGTGTCCACCTCCTGTCTATATCAATATAATTTCCCACACAATGAGCCCTGGTCGTGAACAGCAAGAGAAATAGCAGAACACCCTCCTCAGTATTATCACACATGAATAAGGATATAAGAAATAAATCTTAACTGATTTAATGTAGTTCATTTAATTTAATGTAGTAATATCTTCCAGAGAAAACTTGGCTTTTTTCTTTAAAAAAATCAAAAAATCATTTCTCAAGCAATGTTTACAGTTAGCAATGTGTCTGTGGAGTTCAACCACAAAAACAGTCCCTTCCTCTTATGTGAGTTTTCTATCCCACAACAGTGCTATCAATTACTGATCTCCATAAATGAGTTTTGAAAGCGATAATTAAATCCGAATGTTTACTATTTCTACTTCATGTGAAACTGCAGGACCTAAACCGAGACTGAACATAGAAACTGAATGAATTTATAACCTTCACTTTTGCAGTTAGAATGGTGTTTTGGTGGGGTTTTCCATCGACATTAGGATCAGCATTAAACAAAGAGCCTTGTAATCTACTGAGACGTCTCTTTTCTTCACCCCTCAAGCGCATCTCTAAGCTCTACCCTGATGATGTAGACCGCCTGCGCCGAATGTCATTGATCGAGGAAGGAGACGTCAAGAAAATCAACATGGCTCACCTATGCATTGTGGGATCTCATGCTGTCAACGGAGTGGCTCGTATTCACTCTGAAATCATCAAAAACACTGTGTAGGAAATCTCATCTCTTCTTCTGTCTGTGTGTGCTAGCGTAACGTAATTGTAGCCTGATGCTGTATTTATATTTTTCATTTTAGACATCCAATGAGTAGCTGTTGATCTGAAGTGTCAGCTTTTCAAGAACATAGAAACCCAGCTTGGTTTTAATGAGTCTTAGGGTTAAAGAATGTTGACATGGAAACATTACTAAAATTTGATGTCGTGGGGTTTTGTAATCTCCTAAACAAGTCTCTTATCATGGCTCCTCTCCAACACCAGGTTCAAGGATTTCTATGACGTCGACCCTCAGAAGTTTCAGAACAAGACCAACGGCATCACACCCAGGCGTTGGCTGGTCATGTGCAACCCTGGGCTGGCTGAGGTTATCGCTGAGGTGTGTTTGTTCTAGTTCATACAGAGTCCTGGAAATAAATGTGCTTTTCATCATCACCATCATAGGTGACTGGCAGCTGGATCCATATCTTGTGTCCATATCTCCATATCTGTCCATATCTTGGATGAGTTTATAACAGTACTGATTCAATCATCAGTATAAAAGATTATCTAACTGTATTCAAAGATACCTGTTCTGATTGTAATCGATATTTCATATCAACAATGGATCAAATGACTGTGTAAAGAGACCTGCTGTCAAGGCCATCTGTAAAGTGTCCGCTGTGTGAATAAACATCTGCTGGCCAACATGTTAGTCATAGCAACTTTATAAGGTGATATTACTTGGTGATATTAATTGTGTTTATTATTATTATTTATTGTTTCTCTGCTCTTAAGTGGCCAAGCAAAAATGATTTAATGCTATTTTAAAATATTGTTGTGTGCCCTGCTGACAATGAGCAGAAGCTAAAGTTTACACTTGGAGTTTATAGGTGCCCTCTAAGCTTCAGTTTTCATCTAAGTTCTCTGAATTTGCCACAGTTTTACTTTACTCTGAAAGACTTTTTATTCACAGCAGCTATGGCTGATTCATGGGTAATATAGTGTGTACAGCCTTCTGCCATATGAAAGTACCAGCACAAACATCATTTCTCAGAGTCAAATGTAAATAATTAAAAGCGAGGGGAAAAAAACATAATCTTATTATGTTGTTAAATAATCTGGGGAATTCTACTCTGAACAATAGTCAGGCAATCATTAAAAGAAAACTTGGAAATGTGAATTTACAGTTACTGTTTACAATTCAAGTTTTTGCAATAACTTTAAAAGACAAATTTTCCTGGATGTTTTTTCCTAATTAAATAATTTCCCCCCCCCCCCCCCCCACATACATAAAACTTGTCTTTGCAGATTTGTAGGATCAGCACTTCCAAATAATGATATGATAATTAGAATTTGGGGATGCAGCTTCACTGACATGTTTTTCTTCCAGAGGATTGGTGAGGACTACATCCGTGACCTGGACCAGCTTAAGAAGCTTCTGGACTTTGTGAATGATGATAACTTAATTCGAGATGTTGCCAACGTCAAACAAGTGAGTACATAAAGGAAGATGACGATTTATTATGTCTTTTGCTGTTTCCTGTTTCTAATCACATTACTCTGCTTGACCTCAACCTTAAGGAGAACAAGATGAAGTTTGCTGCTCATCTCGAAGAGTATTACAAGGTGAAGATCAACCCAAACTCCATGTTTGATGTCCAGGTGAAGAGGATCCATGAGTACAAAAGACAGCTTCTCAACTGCCTCCATATGATAACATTATACAACCGTAGGTGTTTCTTCTTTTACTGACAGCTTTTTAGAAAACATTCATGGATTCAGAGTTAAGATAAATGCTTTTTTCTTTTTTCTTTTTTTTAAAAGGCATCAAGAAGGAGCCCAACAAGTCATGGACGCCCAGGACAATCATGATTGGAGGAAAGGTGAGCAGCATTTAATGTAGTTTAGAAGTATGACAGAAGTGCATGCTAAAGGAACTCTGACATTTTGAAAATTATGCTTGGCAGCTATCTGCATCAGAAAGGCTTTATACCTCCCAGGTGGTCAAATAACTCAACCCCTTCTGGTTTGTATACATATATTTAGCTTCTGCAGCTTCTGTCTGTTCTCATTGGTAGGATTATCCTGTCTCTTGCGAACATTACTCCCTCCCTCAGGGCCACTGTGTGTTTGATGGGCCAACACTAAGTCAGTCCTGTATCTGTTTCCTATGCCAATGATGTCTGTGTACGTCTTGCAAAAGCTGCAGTGTTTTCACCTTCTTTGTTTGGCCTTTGTGCTGCTCTAGAGCCTTTGCACTCAAGTTAGCTCCAAAGCCTCTACTGTCATCCACTGTTGCAGGTTCTTGTATTACAATTTGTGATCAGTAGCCCATGTTACCCCATGTTTGGGTGACAGTTAAGTCATATTGCTGTAGCTGCAGTAGCATTCTCTGCAGTCTGGAGGGAGCTGTTCCTAGCGGCTTTCCCAGTGCCCTAATGCATAGGCTATTGAGTGGCCCTCTTGCAAGAGTACTGGAGCATTCATGTGGGCATCTTTTAGTTTCTTGACTGCAGCCTCATATTCATCTTGCAATTGCCACACATTGTCCTTCTCCATTAGCTGTCTCTGTGCTGGCTTCATCAGGGATATACCACCCTAGCTACTTTGTCATGCCAAGCATCTGTTGTAGTCCTGTTTTGTCAGTAGGTGATAGCATGTCAGTGATGGCCTTGACCTTTGAGGACCATTTTGTAATGACCACCACTGTCACAACTCAATCTAAGTGAAATATTTGTCAACAATAAACAACAAAGATTGTAATTCCACACACATTTAACTGTTATTTTTCTTCCCAAACTTTGAAAACATCTTTGTAAATAGTCTGTACTTGGGCATCACAGTTTCTATTTAGTGTTTCCCAACATGACAGTCCTCTGTGTTTCCAGGCGGCTCCAGGTTACCACACTGCCAAGATGATCATCAAGCTGATCACATCAATTGGAGACATTGTCAATAATGACCCATTGGTTGGAGATCGCCTCAAGGTCATCTTCCTGGAGAACTATCGGGTCACTCTGGCTGAGAAGGGTAATGGATACAGTTAAAATTATTTATAAGCTGTGGATATATATTTTTGTAAAGAAAAAATATCTATACATTTATATATATACAATCTCTTTCCCAAACATTTGAGGCTTCAAGGCCCTGTATCTTCCTTTGATGAACTTTGATACTCATAGAGAATGATTGTCCAGAGGACTGAACTGAGTCCTCTCAATTCTGATTTAGCTCAGTGTCTGCACGCTTAAAGCTGGAAGCTGGGTCAGATTACTGATGCACCAATGTTATATACCGATTTCTGAATTTTGCAACTGTCCTCTCTGAGCAGTCATCCCGGCAGCTGACCTTTCAGAGCAGATATCCACAGCAGGCACGGAGGCCTCTGGCACTGGGAACATGAAGTTCATGCTGAATGGTGCCCTCACCATTGGCACCATGGATGGAGCCAACGTGGAGATGGCAGAAGAGGCTGGAGAGAAGAACCTCTTCATCTTTGGCATGAGGGTGCATGATGTAGAGGCTCTGGACAAAAAGGGGTGAGTCTCACAACGGCAAGATTGATATTAAACGTGCTGAAATAATGGATGATTGAGATTGCTGGGCCATGTTTCTCTATGTATAATGATTAAATGACCCCAGCATTGTACAAAAGAGTACAGAAAGAAATGAACTGAATTTGTGATGTCAGTTATACAGTAATATCTAGCTTAAATTTGCTAACATTAGCTGACATTAGCTACAGGTCATACTAGAACAAGTAAGGCTATGACAAAACTTCTGAGTTTATTGAATAGGACAAGGATGTGCTGTAATTGTGGAAAAAAATGCTGAAAATTGTTTTTAGAGGAGTGATATCTATAATCTCCAAACACAAAGTACAGAAATGGAAATCTGTGGGGAAAAAAAGGGAGAGAAAAGTGAAAACTGCTAGCCTAGTGCTGCCTAAGTGAAAAACTAACCTTCCAGCCTTCCTGCTGTTTCATATAGATGTTGTCTATTGTGAAATTCAGATACTGAAATAGAGTAAGACATTGTAGTTTAAGTGATAAAAATGTCTTAGTGTGGTTGTAAGATCACTGTTGTCAGCAGAACTCAGTTGACACTTTGATGTGCTCAGCTAAATCTATAAGGCTTCAGGCGTGGGTCGGATTGGGTTTAGTTAGTACAGTTAGTCAAATATAACTCATGACGTAATTACTATCTTTCTCTCCCTGACTTTGCCAGTTGTCTGCACAGTGGGAAGACTGAAACAAACTCATGACAAAAGCAGCATACAGTTAGTAACACAATATCTAACCCGGTGTTTTGTAAATGTCTTTGTTCCCAGTTACGATGCCATGTCATACTACAACCGTATCCCCGAGCTGAAACAGGCAATGGACCAGATATCAGGAGGCTTCTTCAGCCCCAGCCAGCCTGACCTCTTCAAAGACCTCGTCAATATGCTGATGCACCATGACAGGTTGGAGCACACTAATGCAGATGCTGAGGAATCAGCACTTTGTCTATGCTGACACATAGCCCTCTTTTATCCTCACAGTCATGCTGTGTCACCAGTGTATCGCTGTCATCCACTGTCAAATGAATGTGAATGAACCTACTAATTAGACCTAAAGTTATGTGATTATGTGATTAAAGCAAGACATTGTCGTCATTTCCTGATTATAAAGTGTTGGGATATTTAAATCTCTGAAGTTATTTATCATTAGAATGCGTCATCTTGTCCATTTTAACTGTGTGTTTGTGCTGCAGGTTCAAGGTGTTTGCAGACTATGAAGACTACATCAAATGCCAAGAGAAAGTCAGTGCGCTCTACAAGGTCAGTATGTCAGCTACAGGAAGTCAGGAAAGTTATGTTCAATTGTTAAATCTCAGTTTTTGTATTTATAACTACAGCCTTTAAGCTTGCTGTATGTGTGGAATTCATTGAATTTTCTGCTGTGTCCGTTATTATTTGTTAGATGTAAACTACTAAACTACATAGTTCTATAATATACAGTATGTACTAGAGTGTACTGTGCCAAAATGTCCTATTTTTACTTATTGTATTATACTATACACTACGCTTTTGTAGTATTGTACTAAGGTTTTGACAAAGGTTTCACAATAAAAAATCCCTATGCCATAGAAAAAATAATTAATAATATAAAAAAATACAGTCCTGGCTGAAATTACTGGCACCTGAATTTCACATACAGAATTAATAGTATCATCATAAAATAAAATAAATAATAATTAACCAATTTTGTATGATGAAAATATTTAACAAAAAAAAACAATATAAAAAATATTTTTATATACCAAAATAAAAAGAGACTTTAATGTACACCAGAAACAATTAAAAAATAAACCACAAAAACCCAAACAAATAAGACGCCCCTGTGCTCAATTTTCAGTTTTCACATGTCCAGAATTAACAATGAATGATGGTTTTACTGTTGACTATAGTTTATTTCTGAAGATATTGTAAACTCTTTCCTTAAAAATCAGACATTCAATTATTTCTATCAGGACTGTAAAGAAGAAAACATGTGAAATATGCAGGGCTACAAAACAGGTAAAATCCAAGCCAGTGACTCTACTTACTGGCTAACTAAAGTTGGCTGATGAGCCTCAGCTGGCCTTAGCTAAACCTAATTTATCAACATTTCTATCTGTTTCCTGCAGTTACTGCTCTCTGCCTTTTAAGGCAGTCTACTGTACCATACTGTATGGTAGAGGACCACACTGTACTATAATATACCTAACTATACCTTATGGGACCATACTTTGATATACTAAGTTATACCATGCTATAATTAACTGTACTAATATCATATTATACCAATTCTAGACAGTGCTGTACTACAAGGTGCTACACTGAAGTGTACTATACTATAGTACACTGAATGGTACTTTACCAAATTGTGGTGTATTATACTATACTATGATATACTATATTATATATTGCAACAACCCAGTTTTCTTTCAGGTATCAACAAAATCTAGTCCTTTTTCCAATATGACTCTCCTGTTATAACAGAATTCCAAGGAGTGGACCAAGATGGTGATCCATAACATTGCTGGCTGTGGGAAATTCTCTAGTGACCGCACCATTTCCCAGTATGCCAGGGAGATCTGGGGCATGGAGCCCAGTCTGGAGAAGATCGCTGCCCCTGATGATCCTCGCTAAACCAAAACACCTGCCTCCTCCAGCTCACTGTAGCCTACCATGTGGTCCTACCTTCAGAGATGAACCCTGTAGCATTTTCACTGTGTACTGTATTTCTTCACATTACTGATGCCCATACAACTTCTATTACTTCCACTTCAACTTGCAGTAATATGTATTCAAAATCTGTATTTGTTTTTCCTATTTGCACCAGCAATGCATATTCTCACTGTTGGGTGAAAACCTTGTACTTCCACATCAGCCTTTCAAAAGCTAAAAAACAGCCTGGATTTCACCTTGGAATCATGGGATTCTTCAGCTGGAGTTAAATCACTAAAGATTCATTTTTATGTTTTTACATTATGCCCAGTATTCCCCCAATTTTCCAAAATTTCCTCATCACAAGTGTTTGGAAATTCAAGGTCAAAACGTCCACCAGGATTGAAGTCAAAATGTTTTGACTTCAATCCAGGGACTGAATCTTTAACAAAACTTGGACTTGCAGGCCTTGGTTTTCACACAACAGTGATAGTGTAACCACAATTCTGAATACATTCCCCTAACGGCTACTAAAACCTGCCAAAAATGCCAATCAATCACGGATCTGTTCTTATTCCAAACCAGTCCATGTCTTCCATGAAAGAGAGAAGGGACCCACAGCCTCAAAGCAGCACTGTGACTGGAAGGTGTTGGAAGGAAGCCATGTCTCCATATTCACAGCAAATTAACATTCATAGTAATGTTTCGTATTGAATACTCAACTGCTTGTCAATGATTTATGGTGTTGGCTGAATGTATCCATATATGGTGTCTTCTCAGTAATGGTCAGATGTATTGACCTGTCAGTTTACCTGTGATCTCTTCAGCATGTTTTTTTGTGTCTCACTCTGCTGTACTTTGCGCCCAAAAGTGTCCTGTGTTTGAAAATAACGAAACCTAGTCTGCCTAAAACCTAAGTGACTGAATTCATCTTTTGAAGGTGTGTGTATTCTGTAGTGTAAATGTCTGTGTTTAACATAAGATGAGTCTATGACACTGTGGCTTTCAGTTTGATTGATGTACTGTAACAGCATTTTGCCACAATATATGACTGACTGACTGGTGTGGTGCTGTGGAAAGACCTGTCGACTATAGCGAAGCTAATATTTTCACTTATATTAACTGCTTTTCTTTTTTAGTCAATAAATGACTAAACAACATCACCAACTCGTATGTCTCATTTCACTATCGCTCTATAAAGAAATGAAGCCAGGGTGTCTTGAACATATGTGGCCAGGAAATGAGCAGGATCGGAGAGGACATGGACCAATTTCATCTGATTTTAAGTTAGGCTATAGATTTCTGTAGTTGTCAGCATTATAGGGGATCTGCTCTGTCTTTGAAAAAAGAAAATAACCCTGCTCATAGGAGCAGCGGTGTGTAAGTTCAAACTTTGCTTATTTGAACATAATGTGGTGGATGTGCTATAACTTAGTTAAATCAGGATGCTGCATACTGGTTAGTTACAATGTAGAGTTAAAAACTTCAGGCCGTCCCTGAATTGGTGGCGCATGTACTGTATACGGACTATCACTTGATGACAAACTTTGAGCAATCGTGTAAAAGAAAGGATTAATTGACTGGCTGTGAGTCAGAATACTGCAAACAAACTAAAATGTCAAAATATCAATGTGGATACAAATAAACTCTTGAGTATTGAGTATAGAAATAAAGCAATGGTAGAACCACAGAACCTCTGGGATCACAATTAGCCGGGAGCTCTAATTGACTTGTTTGTGGTAATTTAGTTAAAAACAAGGTAAGTTAATAATGCATACTGTGTAAAGTACATGAATATTACTGGACAAATTTTTGGTTTATGAAATCATCACAAATCAACAGATAAGGAATAGTAATGCTTTTTGGACCACTGAAGCCCTTGTCCTCAGGGGCAGTTGCTTGATTTGCCTTAGTCCAGAGACTTGACTAAACACCCCAAGCACCTGGACAGATTCCAGAATCACCTTGAACTCTATTGATTTCACATAGTTTAAACTCTTCTACAGTTCAGCAAAGAGGATCTTCTGGCAAACAACTACATCATAACCGGCTGCGAGAAGGCAGGAATCCCAGGATTTCAAGGCTGCTGGGAGCACTCAGCCATGATCTGGGAAAAAATCAAGACAGTCCAGTGCAATAAATCAGATCTCCATGTAGTTTGGTCAGATTTCGCAAAAGCCTATTGGACTTTGTCCTGCCAGCTCATCAATCTCAGTTTCTTTCACATTCCACCATGCATCCAAAGCCTAGATGATGTTACCACCCTCCGTCAGACCATAGCACACACCTCTGGACTCCTGAAAAGACTTGAGGAATTGAAAACATGGGCCTGGATGAAGATCAAACCAGCCAATTCCTGACCTCCTGGTCTTGGCCTGGTCCATGGCAAACAGACTGGATCCATCTCGTTCAAACTAATCTACTTAGGCATGCAATGTTTTGTAAATGTCTAAATGTAAGTGTCTTTCAGTATGCTTACCACAAAATGAAAAAGCTTGTATCGGTTTTATGTGCGTCACTGATGCCATTAAGAAAAGTAGACTAGTATCCTGATATAATAAAGTGACAGCAGTTTTGGAGCATGTCGTCAATGCATCTGAACCTCTTACACAAGGTCAAGAATAAATACCGTTAAGATACTGAAGACTCATTTTAATGCAGACGATACAGTTGTTGGGAGGAGCTAAGGTTAGCATACGAGCCTAGAAATAACAAAAGCAAGTACTAGTTTTTTGAGAAAGGATGTGCCTGATTTTTGCGATATTATGTAGGTGAAAAAAGGCAGTCCTTGAAGTTTGTTGTATGTGGGAGTTTAAGGAAATGTCCTGATCAAAGACAACTCCAAGATTCCTTGCAGTGGTGCTAGAGACCAGAACAATGCCATCTAGAGTAATTATGTCATTAGATAATGTGTTTCTGGGGTGTTGCAGGCCAAGCACAATAACTTCAGTTTTATCTGAGTTCAATAGTAGGAAGTTCCTAGTCATCCAGATCTTTATATCCCTAAGACATGCTTGAAGTTTAGCTAAATGATTGGTTTCATCTGGCTTCATTGACAGGTACAATTGGGTGTCATCTGCATAACAATGGAAGTTTTTGGAGTGTTTCCTGATAATATTGTCTAAGGGAAGCATATATATGGTGAATAGAATTGGTCCAAGCAGAGAAAACTTGTGGAACTGTGTGACTAACTTTTGAGTAGATGGAGGATTCATCGTTAATGTGCACAAATCAAAATCATTCTGATAAGTAGGACTTAAACCAGCTAAGAGCAAATCCTTTGATGCCAATAAAATGCTCCAGTCTCTGTAAAAGGATTTGATGGTCAATAGTGTCAAATGCAGCACTAAGATCTAACAGAACAAGTACGGAGACAAGTTCTTTATCCGATGCAGTTAGTAGATCATTAATGACCTTCACCAGTTCTGTCTCAGTCTATGATGCCTCTAAATCCTGACTGAAAATCCTCAAATAAACTATTACTATGGAAAAAGTCATCCAACTGGTTGGCGACAGCTTTCTCAAGGATCTTAGAGAGAAAGGGAAGGTTGGATATGGGTCTATAGTTGGCTAAAACATCTGGATTGAGGGAAGGCTTTTTAAGAAGAGGTTTAATTACAGCTATTTCAAAGGACTTAGCCTGATAATAAGGACAGATTGATTATGTCTAATAGAGAAGTGCTAACTAAGAGCAGAACTTCCTTAAGCAGCCTGGTTGGGATGGGATCTCAGAGACAGGTAGATGGTTTAGATGAAGAGATTATTGAAGTTAGTTGGTGAAGGGAGATAGGAGAGAAAATGTCGAGGTATATATTGGCTTTTACGACTGTTTCTGATGTTTCTGGGATTGAAGACAAATCGTAAAGGAGGAGGTGAATTCTGTCTCTAATAGTTAGAACTTTATCATTAGAGAAGCTCATGAAATCGTTGCTACTGAGAGCTATAGGAATACATGGATCAATGGAGCTATGACTCTCAGTCACCCTGGCTACAGTGTTGAAAAGAAACCTAGGGTTGTTTTTATTTTCCTCTATTAAAGATGAGTATTAAGCTGCTCTGACATCGCTGAGGACCTTCTTGAAGATTTTTAGACTGTCATGCCAGGCTAAGCGGGATTGTTCCAGTTTAGTAGAGCGCCATATCCTATCAGGTTTTCATGTTGTTTACTTTAATGTAAAGGTTTGGGAGTTAAACCATGGAGCTACCTCCTTTGTTTTATCATCCTCTTTTTAGAGGGGCAATAGAGTTGAGAGTTGTTCTAATTGAGCCTGAAGTGCTATCAACAAGCTCATTAGTTTGGGAGGAGCTAAAGTTAGCATACGAGTTCTCTGTTTTATTGTGATATGGCAGTGAATTTAGCACTGATGGAATCACTTCTTTAAACTTAGCTACAGCTCTGTCAGATAGACAACTAGTAAAGACATTTTGGTCTAATGGTGTGTAATCCAGTAATAGAAGTTCAAAGGTTATTAAACAATGGTCTGAGAGAAGAGGATTCAGTGGCAAGACCATTAAGTGTTCAATTTCTATGCCATAGGTTAATAATAGAACAAGTTCGATGGTGTGGTTAAAACAGTGAGTGGGTTTATTTACCCTTTGGACAAAGCCAACTGAGTCTAAAAGTAAGATAACAGCAGTGCTGAGGCATCACTATCAATGTCAACATGAATATAGAAATCGCCTACAATAATTATTTTGTCTGTACTAATGACTAAGGTTGATAAAAACTCTGAGAATTCAGGTAGAAATTCAGAGTATGGTCCAAGAGAACTGTTCACTATAACAGATAGAACAGGATTTGAAGTTTTCCAGATTGGTGTTTAAGACTAAGAATCAGGCTTTTGAATGAGTCATGGCTGATTTTAGGTTTAGGGTTGATTAACAGGGCTGAGTTGAAAATGGCTACAACTCCACCTCCTGGGCCACTTTCTCTAGGAATATGAGTATTAATATGACTGAATTGGAGGGAGGGTGGATTTATTCAAGCTAACAAATTCATCACGACACAGCCAGGTCTCAGTAAGAAAAACTACATCAATTATTTCTCACATTTTATTTTTTTTTCAGTATCGGTTGTTATTATTTTGATTATGTTTTTCAGTACAGCTCCTCTTCTGCATGTTTTTGAGTTAATTAATTTAGGTGGTCGGGGGAAGACATGGTCTCTATGGGGCATTGAGTGGGTGACAGCAGTAATGGAGGCACAGAGAAATGTGTAAGACTACAACTCTTCTTCCTGGTCTCAGCTCTGGGTTGTCATAGTTTTGGTTTTCTAGTAAACTCCTTCAGATTTCTAGAGATGAGAGCTGCTGCATCCATAGTGAGATGTAGCCATCTCTCCTGATCAGACCAGGTCTTCCCCAAAAAGTCCACCAATAATCTATAAAGCCAGTGTCATTTACTGGACACCACCTCGACAGCCAGCGATGGAACGATGATATGTGGATGTAGTTTTTGATACCAAGTGAATTGTGTTTGTAGCACAGAGTATCAAAAACTGTCAAGCACTAAAAAGTGGTGGTAGATGTCAGATTTGTTGTTTTGTTTACTTCTTCTTTGATAATAGTTCTTGACTGATAATTGTACATTTGGCTCTAAGAAAACTTCACAGGTTACCTTTAAGAGCTAGAGCCAAGTGTTCTTTAGCCAATTGGATGCAGCAGTATTAGATCTCATAGAGGGAGAGAAAAAAGTAGGTAAAGTAAGTAAATGACTTACTACATCATATTCACTTGTCCCTTGGAAGAGCATATCACCAAGCACCATGAATGCCATCACAACACCTAGAGACCACATGTCAATGGCCTCTGAAAACCGAAATCCCAAAATAATGTAGCTTACCTGTGATGTATTGTTTGATGAGTGCCTCCTTGCTTCATTTGACAGCTGGGAAAAGCCGATCCAAAGTCTATTAGCTTCACCCTGATGGGCTTCTCTTCACGATCCACCAGCAAGAGGTTGTCTAACACTATATCTGAATGGATCATTGCATTGTTCTTCAGGGCTTCTTATGCTGTGACCATCTGCAAGTTCAAAGATCAGTGATATTCAAATAAAGAAACAACACTGAGAGCTCTTTGACTTCAGTGTTGTGGCTGATGTTACTGTACCTGTTGGACTATAGTCTTGACTTCATGTTAATCCAGAGGGGTAAAGCTCCACTGGTGGAAAAGGTAGTCCTTCAGAGTCACATCCAGCACCTTGAAGGCCAGGGCAGGTGAGTTGTTGCTCATCGTAAAGGAGTCAATAAACCTGACAGTATTACACTTGTCCAGGTCCTTCCACATGATGATGTTTAGTAGATACACCAGGAGATAACAAAGTGCATAACAAGTTTGATGTTTAGTTGTTCCAACATGAATTGACATGTTCACAAGCATGATAAGAATAAAGGGACCCATTTCTTCGCTGAGTTTCCTGCTGTATTGGGGGATCTTTACAGCAACAGTCTCTTTAGTGTCCAGTTTGATGCATTTGTACACATCTCCAAACCCTAAATTTAAAATGAATCTAGTTATGAAAGCTTTTTAAAAGGATCAAGTTAATAACTGATAGGGATTAAACACAATAAAAGTAGACAATTATTAATAATAATACATTCATGTTTTAACATGTGATTTGTGTGCAGTATTGTCAGAATCACAAATAAACTTGAGACTTAATAATAACACCACTGCAGTGATGAACACAGTTGCTGATGTGACATTTAGGGCTTGACCAGGGTTCCAGGACCCAGAACAGAGGAGGATCCGAGAAAATGTGGGATCGTAGGATTTGTACTATTACTGTACTACTGTACTAACTATGCTCGGCCATTGGATTTGCTTTAGGATAGTGAGCAAACTGTTTCATTTTGAACATGATTTCCAGGAACATAATCTCAATATTGTTTAAAAACGTCAGAGCGATTGCCAGGGCTGAACTGGTTAACTGTCATACTGGGCACTTCCTTGGTGAGCCGACATTTTGGTAGCCAACAACTGGCCCATAAAGCAGGGGCAGGGGCCATTTTCTATATGGACATTGTGCTGGCCAAATCACATCTCTCACTAGCCCCCCTCCTCCACTCCGTTCTTTCTGTGTGTTGTGTCGGACGCCAAAAATCTGGGGATGGATGAGGCGTGCAGGGGGTTGCGGAAGCACTTGAAGAAGGAGAGGTGGCTGCTGGCCACAAAGAGGAGCAGGACGAGTGTGACAGGGCTGAGGAGGGACAGAGGGACCATGACAGGGATGAGGGAGAGAGTGAGGAAGAGGAGGAGAGTGTAGGTGTAGTGGTTAGCATGAGTAGCTCCTGAAAACATGGACTTCAGGGAGGTGCTGTGTGTGTCATCTCAATGATAATAAAACAAGAAAACATAATCCCACTGCTCATAAAGTGATACCAGTTGGTGGTCACTCAATCAGTCAACATCAAATACCAAAACAAAGTCAAACAGCATCAGCTTTGTTGACATTGTTTGTGTTGCATAGTTCAACTTCAGCTGATTATTCTAACGTAATTTCGCATCATCACGTTGGCTGAGCCCACATCGCTGTGAGTGACCCGGGTCCATATAGTATTATCAAAATATCAGGCTAATTATTAGGCTGTGTAATAGGCCAATGCAACACCTGTAGCTGTACTGCCCTAAAATGTTTGCCTGCTCAGGTATATTCCGACAGAAGAAGAAAAAAAGGTTTTCAATTCCATCAACAGGGAACCAAGCTGTCCTGAGTTTATTTTCAGCCTGGTTTGGTGGTAACTATAAGGGTCCAGGAGGCAGACACCCTCTCCATGTTTAAAAGTCAGCTTAAATCCTTCCTCTTTGATATAGCTTATGGTTAGAACTGGCTCAGCATTAGCTCGAGCCATCTCCTCACTATGCTGCTATAGGCCTAGACTACCAGGAGACATCCCATGATGCACCAAGCTTCCCTCTCCTCCTCTCTCCCTGTGCACATCAACACCTCAAAAATGCTTGTTACTAACTGTCCTTCCTCTCTCTCAGTTTAGTGCTCCCTCGTCTCTCTCCTCTTCCTCCTGTCACTTTTTGGAGGTTTTTTTGCCTCACATGTTGCTGAGTCTGGATCCATGGCTGCAGAGCCATCTACTGCCCCATGATCCTGATCAGCACCAACTGTTTTAATTATTATGATTACTACTGTTACCATTTCATTTAGTCCTATTAGTAATATTATTAGCACTGTTAGTATAACTATATAGCTATTTGTCCTATTATTGTGCTTTGCTCTCTCTCCTCTCTCCTGCCCCCATCTCTCGCTCTCTCTCTCTCTCTCTCTCAAACCCAGCCGGTGGAGGCAGACCCCCCCCCCACCCACCCACCACCACCGTCATGAGCAAGGATCTGTTCAACGTTTCTACCTGTTAAAAGGGAGTTTTTCTTGCTCATGGGGGAAATGTTGGGTCTCTGTAAATAATAATTATAAAGAGTCTGGTCTAGACCTGCTCTATATGAAAAGTGCCCTGAGATAACATCTGTTATGATATGGTGCGATATAAATAAAGTTGAAATGAAATGAATTGACATATATGGACTACTGTTATTATGGTCTGTGGGTTTTGCTCCCCCTACAGAACAACATTTTGTATACCTAAATTTTATTAAATAGTTTGAAATGATACTTTGACTTCAAGCAAAGCTTTTTCTTTCACAGTGTACCTCTACTTGAGTATGGAGAGCGTGTACTACATGGCCACCTCTGATCCCCAGGGAGTCAGTAGAGAGCGAGCAAGTACACTGGTCAACTTGACCACGGCACTTACTACCCAGCGTTGTAGTAGTTTTGGTGCACAGATTTATGGTAAGGAGACCACAAGGACAGTGCACTGGTGGGTGGTGTCTGAATAATTGTGATGGGCCACCTGGCCCAAAAAATGTCAGGGACAATTTTTACTCCGAGTCCAACTCTGCTACTCGCCCCACCAGAGACTGGCAGTTGAGACATTCAGATTGACAGTCCTGATTCATAAGGCACATGCTGGGTTAAATATCCTCACTAGCTGAAAGAAGACGTCCAGGGCAAGAAAGCTGAGAGTAGGGGAGGAACAAATACACTAACTGCTATTAAACAGGGACAAAAATTAAATCTGGGTTTCATCTGAACGTCTTTCCAGCAACTGCCACTAGAGGGTGCCAAAGCTCCTAGAGTACTGCTTTGTAAATGTTATATTATATCAGGAATAACACCTAATGATGAAGACTTTGAATGAACCTTGATTTTTAACCTTGTAAGAACGTGTTATGACCCGAAACTGGTCTAGGGAAAAGGGGAGGAATGAACCCTAGAATACTACAATACTGAAACTAACCGAAAAAGAAAAGATTAAAATGCTAAACCTCCCACAAAAAACAAGAGAAAGGAGGGTCGAACCAATATGGCAGCTCTCCCCTACATCGCTTCCTGGCAAGGTTTGCAAATACATACAAACAGTAACTTAAAATAAGAAAAATAACTGAAATTTAACAAACCAAATGTTACTACATCTAACATTAACCTACTACAAGATTATCACAGAACCATAGATTAAATCCTGACAGATATAATTTTTCACCCAAATACATGCAAGCATGTGGCACCAAATCGACGAAAGAGAGACTCAAGTGCAGCTCCTCAGCTCATATACCTAAGTAGACTGATTGGCAGCAGGTGCCAGGATGCACCGACCAATAGCACAAGGATCGAGAGCAGAGGCCCACGAAACCTGAGGCGCAACAGAGCACAGGGAATATAACAAAATGTAAGAGCTATTTATTGGATATTCTTTACTAGAACATGTTGTACTTACACCAAAAGTCTCCCTCAATTTTAAGTCAGGCTAGTTATTTAGGGAAACAACTATGTACTCACCAGCTACACTGTGTAATGTCTGTTAGATAATTCTAAACTCCATTGTCATCAAATGGAGAGAGGTCGATACTGGCTGACACAAAAGTATAAAAAACTGCAGTATCTGGGCATGAAAACGAGACTAAATTAACTGGCAGTGGCCTCTGATTTTCTGTTCCTGTGCATTGTGTATGTATTCTGCTGCCTCTAAGTATCCATCACACACAGTGCACACAGCAGGTTTACACTTTCATTTTACTTTGCCTAGAGACCAGGAAAACAAACAGTAATACTCTGTTGGTGTGCTGCCATCCTGGGTTTGCTTGGTGTTTAAATATGCACCATGTTGGCACAGTATCACCTGAAAGGACTTTAAACCTCAAGATTTCGACAAGATGAGGCATTAATGTAGCACCCAACTGAAAGACCTCATTAATTCTGTTGATAATGTGCTTTGGCGATATATAATTCCCAAATAAGATAATCAGTAACCACAAACCGTGAGCATCTGAAAACCACGGGGTTGGGGGTGTCCTACTGTGACTTGTCAGGAATTACACCTAGCATAAAAAAACACTAGAGCATGGATTAGTCTCTCAGCACTTTTAAAGCATGAACTACGTTTGATCTTAGAAAAACTTTAGATGGAAAAAGCATGACTGCAGACATTTCTTAATATGTGTATGAAATAAAACACACAAATCAAATTTGACACACGGTTTTATACCTTTATACAGTAAAGCGGGTTTCCCTGCCGTTTTAAAGGCCTAATTTCAAATTCAGGGTCATATGGTGGATAGTGAATACTTTTTGTCTAAATCTGTCAAAAAATACAGTAAGTTTTCAGTTCCATCACTGCTGGTCCACTAAAATGCTCCACTGTAACTAATTTGTGATTGTTTGTGACTGTGCAAGTATGATAATATGAAGTTATTACTATTTATTACCCTACATAACCAAATGAATATAGTGTGTGTAAATACCCTACAACATATTATTATGTCCATGGATGGAATGTGTTCAAATTCAAGCTATAATGAGGCCCTGCTCAAACGTTCCTCTTGCCCCGCCCACATCCACCTGATTGACAGTTGTCTGTCACAACCTATCCCCTCCTATCTATCATATTTAAGTCTCATTCCCCTTTTGTGGTCTGTTTCCCCCACCTGATCCCCCAATTCCTCACATGCTGGGATGGACTGCAGCACTTATGGTAAGACCCTTACTCCTTCATCTGATTTCATCTCAGATCTGAATATAAATCAGGACTATTGCTGATTATTTCTGATTTATTTCGTGTTTCAATCCGGTCATTCTTCAGTAAATACTGAAACTGACATAAGGTTAAGTAGATGTTATTGTAAAATATAACTATTCAGCATTTGCAGTTATATGAGCCCTTTAAAATTGTTTCTGGAGAGACTGGAGCTTTAAAACAATTCTGAATTAACCTTTAATTCATTGCAGTATACTATAAAGCTCATTAACTGTATATCGCAACACTTTATTTAAAATTTCCCTATTTTGTATTTAAAAGAATTTATTACATATAAATATGTAACAACTAATTTATAAAAGACTATGATGTATTTGTAAACAGATATATTATATAAGTATTTATTGATGTATTTGTCAACAACTATAACTCCTATGGATATCCATGAGTGGATGCTGCTGCATAACCAGATAATGAATGACAATATGGTAAAAAAAAAAAACAAACCCCAACAACATTGCAATGATCAAAAATATGTTGTCATGGGAGATGCTATCATTGCTGAAAAACACTGTACATTAATAAAATGTGCCTACAGCTACCTATATTATAGTGTATTATAAACTATTTATTCAGTGTTCGTATACAGCTTAGGAATGCTAAAGGGGGACTTAAAGTAAAGTGTTACCCTATAAATATCTTGCGTACAGTGTGCATATGTAAAGTTTTGAACTGTATATAGGTGCTGTGTTATAAATACAATCAGTGTGAACAGGCCTCCATACACTTTAATGTATTATGTAACTCATAATAACTCATAAAATGCATATTTCATCATAATGAGTTTGTGTTCAGTCAGTCAGGCTTTCATTTCTGCGTATTTGGAAGTGTAACGTGAAGTGAAACGAAGGAATCAAAAAGGACCTTATACAAAAATTAAATTTGGTATCATTTTCCTTTAAAACCAGCCATCCCACAAACAGTGAGCCTAGCAACTATTTCCGTTTGTTAGTACAAACACACAGTTCTGGGGGAGTGGCATCAATCTGAAGCCCCACTATAAATCATTATAAAGTCTTACTCTGTCTACCTAAAGGTTGGCTTTAGGCTACATATTTGTGCTTCTGTTTTGAGAGAGGGACGTCACACTCCTATTTTTATCAGGTTGTATAAATACATGAGTACCACACTTCATTTCAAAGACCTTTTAACGTTGTTCCAACTTACCATGCTGTCCTAATTTGGGACAGCACAAAAATGTTCTCATTTTAAAAATGTAAATGTAATTTTAAAAAATGATTTTGGTACACTATTACATCACTCATGTTTGTGTAACATTTGTATCTACAAAACATTAGTCTTTCAAATTTTAAAACAAATATTCCAAAAGAGAGCTGAAGCAAATATAACTTCTCTTATCTCTTGTTTTTTTGGGTTATGTTCCTGTTTGATACTGACCACAACCGCCCACATGATCTCAGAGGAATTAAGTTTTATGATTTTGGTTGTGTACTCCACAGCAATTTCTCAGCCGCAATTGCTTTGCAAGTAAAATGCTGTCTTCTGCTGTCTGAATTTACCTGGTGTCCCAATACACATGAATTCACCCTATAAATGGACAAATGGAATTCTCTCAGAACCTTTTCTCTTAAATAGAGGCACAGCTCAAAGATGCCCTTGATCCTCCTCCCTGTTAGCATTAGAGATTGAGCCCTTAACTCAAAAGATGAGACAGACAGACAAAGGGCCATATAATTGGTAAGACGCAATCCAAACTGAGTTTATTTGCTTATTATTTATTACTCTGTTTAGGTAATGCAAATGCTTCCATCCAAATTGAAGTTATGACAGAATTCCTGAAGCTATCAGGTTATAAAATAAATATTGGAAAAACAGAAGTAATGGCCCACAGACAAGAGTATATTCATATCTAAATACAATATAGGGAATTTGAAATAACTGTTGGCCTGTACAATTGATGACATGTTTGTTGTAATGAAAATGTATCTTATACTGCATAAATACAGTGCTCAAGTTTATGGTGTGAAAATAGCTGTCATATCAAGGTGGCAATATATATTTCCGTCCCAGAACTGGAAACTCTGGACGTCCCTCCCCTTACCCCAACCAGTAAGGAGGTCCTCAGCCAGGCAGTGAAGGCCAGTTTCGCTGGCTTCACCCAGGAGAGAATCAACCATCACTTTCCACAGGGTACATCTTAAAAAACATGCAGCATATTTTACAGTACAGGAGCAAGAGCTTCTTATTTGAGAAGGTGAAGATGTATGGAGCTTTGCTTTGTACATTCGGAGCCCTAGATTTTTATGCACCTGTACTGTATATGCCCAGATCCTACCTTGTGGTCCGAGTGGCAGGTGAACCACTGGCTGGACTGGTTCCAGGCTGAGTTTGGTCTCCACTGCATGGGCTCAGGCCTTAGAGGCCTGCAGGGTAGGGAGCTGTGTGGTCTGGACCGAGATGCCTTCCTGGGCCTGATGTCTGACTCCACTGCAGGGGAGATCCTGTGGGAACATCTGGAGACCATGAAGAAAGGTACAGACATTAAAAAAAAATAAAAAATTTTTCAAACTCTAATTTTTCCTTGAACTTTGCTTTGCAATGAATAAGTTCGAGATCCCCCTCTATTTGTTCCCTCAGAAAACTACTCAGTCTATGTTCAGGAGCTTTCAGACAAACATAGTTACCATATCGAGTATCATGCCACTGAGGGGACAGACTTTCACACTCTGGACCCTGTGGCTGTACAACATCAAGACTGCTCTGTGATCAAAGCAGAAGATCACAGCAGGAGCATGCTCTCTCCTGCTCTGTGTCAGGAAACAGGAGCAAATGGAGGTAGGAGGACAATATTCAGAATACATTATTTTAAATCATGGAGCTAACTCCTTTGTTTTATTATCCTCTTTTTTAGAGGGGCAATAGAATCAAGTGTTGTTCTCATTGAGCCTGAAGTGCTATCAACAAGCTGATCAATTTGGGAGGAGCTAAAGTTAGCATACGAGTTCTCTGTTATATTGTGATATGACAGTGAATTTAGCGCTAATGGAACCAGTTCCCTAAATTTAAGGATCATTATCAGGTAGACAACTAGTAAAGACATTTTGGCCTAATGATGTGTAATGCAGTAATAGAAGTTCAAAGGTTATTAAACAATGGTCTGAGAGAAGAGGATTCTGTGGCAAGACCATTAAGTGTTCAATTTCTATGCCATAGGTTTAGAACAAGGTCGAGGGTGTGGTTAAAACAGTGAGTGGGTTTATTTAGCCTTTGGGCAAAGTCAACTGAGTCTAAAAGTGAGGTAAACGCAGTGCTGAGGCTATAACTATCAACATCCACATAAGGTTGATAAAAACTCTGAGAATTCAGGTAGAAATTCAGGTATGGTCCAAGAGAACGGTTCACTATAACAAGTAGAACAGGCTTTAAAGTTTTCCAGGTGTGTAAGACTAAGAATGAGGCTTTCGATTGAGTCATGGCTGATTTTAGGTTTAGGGTTGATTAACAGGCTTGAGTTGAAGATGGCTGCAACTCCACCTCCTGGGCCAGAGTCTCTGGGAATACGAGTATTAATATGACTGGCGGGGTGGATTCATTTAAGCTAACAAATTCATCACGAGACAGGTCTCAGTAAGAAAAACTACATCAATGTGATGATCTGATATCAGATCATTAACTAGTACAGCTTTGGATGGGAGTGATCTAATGTTTCAGAGTCCATTTTTTAATTCTCATACTTTGCTGTATTTCAGTATTGGTGGTCTTAATTTTTATTAGGTTTTTTAGTCCAGCTCCTCTTCTGCATGTTTTTTAGTTAATTCATTTAGGTGGTCGTGGACAGACACAGTCTCTATGGGGTATTTAGTGGGTGACAGCAGTAATGGAGGCACAGAGAAGTGTGTAAGACTACAACTCTGCTTCCTGGTCTCAGCTCTGGCTTGTCATGGTTTTGGTTTTCTAATAAACTCGTTCAGATTTCTAGAGATGAGAGCTGCTACATCCATAGTGAGATGTAGCCATCTCTCCTGATCAGACCAGGTCTTCCCCAAAAAGTCCACCAATGATCTATAAGCCGTTTGCTACCAGCAGCTAAACACTGATATTTTTGTCAAGAGTTGGTGGCAACTGAGACTAATTCAAGAGAAGAATAAGTATTAGATATAAAAAAGACTGGACATCACTACAAATACATGCTAATTTGTCTGCTGGATTTGTGTATAGGCAACTATTGTTAACATGTTCGCCATAACAAGGTGACAAACATGTCAAATGCTATGAAGTACCCCTATCACCAAGAAGTCAAGAGACAAAATCTGTTAAAACAGCTTTAATAGTTGCTTAATTTGATCCCACAATTTACATGTGTTCATAGAATAACAATATTTGTGCAAGCATCCATTAAGCTACAAAAAACAAATACAAAAAGAGATGTTCAAATGTTTTGCTTCTTTTATTCCCTCAAATTGTAATTAACTAAATTGTACCAAACCACCACGGTTTGTTATCCAATATGGCTGCCAGAAGCTGTTCTGTACCATCACCTGAGAGCCCTGTGTTCTTACAGACCTGCTTTATCCCTATACTTCTGTACTTTTAGATACATACTCAGAGGTAGAGATTGCTCAAAGTGACAATTCGGATATTGTGGGCTCTCTATCGTGGACTGCTCCAATCCAGGATATAGACCCAGTCATGGAAGAGACCATGTCTGAAGATGTGTTTACTTTACCACAGCCACACAGGAGCTTCAAAGAATATGTAGGCAACAGAACAGATCTGGGCAGAGCTGTGATACCAGCAGCCATCCTCGCTGGTTACACTGGTGAGTAGTGGTTAAGGGAAATAACAGATAAACGTTTTGTGTCTCATACAGATTCATTTCGGCTGTAGCTCTATCCAGCCAGTGCTGATGCTACATCTTCCCATTATGTTTCAACAGGAAGTGGTCCCATTCAGCTCTGGCAGTTTCTCCTGGAGCTTCTGACAGACCGTGGCTGTCAGTCATGTATCAGCTGGACTGGAGATGGTTGGGAGTTCAAGTTGACGGACCCTGATGAGGTACACAGTGCCTGTTGGTTTTGACAATGTTGGATGTAAAACGTGGTCAGGAAAATACATTTGCTCAATACATTTGCCTTCTGTTGTACTCACAGTCTGATGAGAAGATAATGATTAGGTTCAGAGCAGTTTAGGCTGGATTGAGCCTAGTATAGCAGAGTGACTGGAAGCAGGGAGAAACTGAGCTCGGTCACAATTAAAAACATTATCTTTTACCATGTACATCAACTCTAAAGATTTTTTTATACTCTAAACCACTTATTTAATACATGTAAATATTAGCTGGTGATTTTTCGCAGCATTCAGCTGTTTCTTCACCAACTCAGGGACATGTGACCTTTTCTTATCCATGAACTTGTCACATAAGTTCAGTACAGTCTACAATCAGAATATAATACATTTTTAATTCCTGCACTACTGAGGTTCGGTGACTCCAGTGACTGCTGTTGTAGCGTGACAGTGCTCAAATGTTACATTTCTTACATCCAATAGAGTTAATCACCATTGTTTGCCTTCAAAGGAAGTAAGAGTAAGAGGCCTGTAGCTCTGTTATGTTATTGTCCTCTGGTGTTGAGCTGTAGCTGTCTCCAGGTGGCGCTGCTGTGGGGTCGGAGGAAGAACAAACCCAAGATGAACTATGAGAAGCTGAGTCGTGGTCTGCGCTACTACTACGATAAAAACATCATACGCAAGACAGCTGGCAAACGCTATGTCTACCGCTTTGTCTGCAACCTTCAAGGTCTGCTGGGATACGAGCCTGGAGAGTTGCATGCTATGCTGGACAGCAGTAGCAAAAGTCGCTAATGACACAACAAACACTGCGAAGACGAAGCAGAGAAACTTTTTAAAACATGGGAGCCTTCATTTACACCTTTTATCAGCTATGATTTATCAAAGCAGTCCAACTGATGCACAGTGTGTAGGCATGTGTACATGTTTGGGAGGATTCTAAGTTTGTATCAGTAATGAGCATTATCAGATCATATGTAGCACCTTAGATTTTTGTCATTGTGAAAAAATAAAACTCACACCAAAGTCATTTATGTCATTCATTTCAGTACGAATAGATCAGATAAACTATGTGACTTCAGATGTCAGTATTGCCTTCTCAGGGCAGAAGCAGCTAAGCTTCATGATATAGTTGCTTTTTACCAGTACATACATAAACACAGGATGTTAATCATTGCCCATGTGGCTGGGCTCTTCGTGTGCTTGATTTTAAAGTATATGTAATGATTTTGCAATGCAGTCTGTAAACTTGAAACACATCATCATTCATGGAAAGGATGCTATACTGTTCATGGCATATGACGCGCCAACATGCTCTGAAAGGTTATCTTCAGAACTTCCCAGCATTCTTAGCAGTCTTTCCCACACAATGTGGGGTGTCAAGTGGTCAGAACAGGGCTGCTTTTATGTGGGTCTGTTGCTCTGATGGAATGATAAGAGTCCAGGAATTTTATCGTTTTATCATGAATCCCTTTGCTAATAGTTAAATCAGTGGGTCCATAATGTCAGACTTCTTTCCTAATTCTAAGTTTCAGAGAAAAACATATGTAATTTGTGGTAATATAGGGAAAATATAAACAGTGTTCAATAGCTTCTAATTGAATACTACCAATTAACTGTCTATCTATTGTCTATCTGAACACAACCTTTGCAATCATGAGGGCACAGATTGCTAGTTGAGCACAAGCATATGACAAGCTGAGTGGTTAACAAAGTACACTCTGACCTGTGAAGGTTGCTGGTTTGGATCCCTTCTCCAAATGAGAAAATGTGAGTGGGGAGTAATGATTTATTCTCTGAAAGGCCAAATGGAAGCTCCCACTGTGAATATGTGACACACTGACTTTCCACTGCCAGAGTCTAAATAATTCCTTCCAGTGAGAAACTAAAACATAAAATGATTCACCTGGTTAGGCTGGAGAAGGTTCATATGTAAACAAAGAGCTCCAGCCTGAGAGAATCCCTACCAGGAGGCGTTTTATCAGAGATCAGCCGCTGGTTGGACTAATGGAACCTTATTGATGTACTCACGCTTGCTCAGGCAACTCTCCTGCCTTTCCCTTCACGGCATATGTGAGGTAGGTGTGTGGGAGACTGGAATAACCAGCTCCCGCAGTGAAATCAAGCAGTTTCATTAAGCATCTCTGATACCACATGAGGCTTGTTTATTGAATTATTATCTTCTATTTCCTCATCCAACAGGAGATTCATTTCTGGTCCTGTGGATTTAAGAATGGCTCCTTTCAGTCCAACCCTGTGTCATCTCCAGAGCTTCATTATTCTTGTGTAAATACATTCATGTGCTAAGAATGTTCTGGTTAGATTATATAGAAACTAAATACCTTGTGTGTATTTTTACTTCCATTACAACAGGCAGAGAATGGAAATTCCTCTTAGCGTCAAATGGCCCTGACTGCAGAGTTACCGCAGGTTTCATATCCAGGGCACTCCAAAGATATTTGAACTGATATATGTGGCTAATAATAATTACTGAGTACGTTTACTCAATAATTATTGGATGGAGTATATTATTCACTTCAACTTGAGTCTGGAAAATCTGACCTGAGATGTTTTGGACATGTAATTAATTATATTTTAACTACACTGATAGTCACAGTCCAGCATAATATATCACTACTAATATTCAGTGAATTGCTATGGACCTAGAGATTGGGCCCCTGCAAAGGCTCACCAGTTGAATCTGTTTGTCATGAGATAATTACTGGTAGAGGAAAAAAGAAAAGAAATAATTTCTTCCACACAGATGTTTTCAATTTTCTGACTTTTTGCTAACCTTTGCTTTTTTGTGAAACACTGGATAATTTTCCCCTCTTTGGGGATCCAGATGTTGTTTTCAATGAAACCGTCTGAAACTTAGATGGGGAATTACTCTTTGGTGGAACTGCTCATAGACATCTGAAATGGGACAATGAACCATAACCAGAAAGTGCTTTACTGTAAGCATCTACAAACTAAATGGTTCTGGGGCTCTGGTTTAAAAGAATATCTTCTATTTTATGAGCTTTTCGTGTGTTTTTTTGCCATTTTTTTCATTTTATTTAACAAATTATCTTAATCTGAAAGGCACAATTTACTACAGTTGTCAAATAAATTTAGTGAGTAAAAGGAATAAAATTTCCCCTTGAGTTGTAACACAGTAGAAGTATAAAGCAACATAAAATGTATATATCCAAGTACGAGTACCTTAAAACTGTACTTAAATAAATGTCCTTTATTACTTTCCACCACTAGATTCTAGTGTAGACAAAGTATTTTTTAAAATCCATGAAACGTCCTGCAGCACTTCTCATTGGTCCATTGGTGAGTATATATCTAACAGTGTAGACAGTGTAATGTTTAAATAAATGGCTTCCTTACTACTCCACTGCAATATATCTCTAGGAATGTAATCAATTATATCATATTATATTATATCTTTGTATGAATGATACTAATAATCAATGAGGAAAATGAAAAAATAAATGATAGATATGATAGATGAAAATTTGACTAATTAAACTAGTAGCTCAGGGACTAAAATGTTTTATACCTTCTAATGCAGTGGATATTACACTTAGCCTAATTGTCCAATGAGTCCTTAGGGTGGATACACTGTAGACACAGGACACTCAAAGTGCATTAAAAAGTCTGTATGTGGCCCGAAATGGAAGCTAAACAGAGCAGAGAAGTTAGATATAATCATTGTCCATGTTTTTACTCGCAGCTCTTGAGCGGGAGCTGCTATGGTATGAATTACAAGGTTAATGTCATAGCTCCAACCCCTGAAAAGAGACCAGTGAATAAACTCATTCCCCATACACACTCTCCCCCATGTTGACTCTTCCATTAGCTGGCCTTTGGAGGGTAAGTGGCAGAAGTAATCCTCACACACTTAGTGCTCCCACTCTGTGTCTGTCACCTGTTCACTGAGAGATAAAAATAACATTAGCATTTAACCATTTCTTATCAAAATCCAGCTCGTATTTTTGCTGCAAATCTGGGGATGTAAATGATATGTTGAAACCTGGTTGTGTCATACACAAGAAAGCACTTGTTTATGTAGGCTAGAACCTAGATTTGTACATAAAGAACTAATCACTCAGAGGACCCAAGTTTCAACCCAAGTTTTATCACTTACTTATCGAAGAGAGCATCTCCAAAGAGAGACAGGTCTTATGATCTTCCAACCACCTGTCATCACATGACCCAAGTTCTATAATGGATTCTGATAGTCCTTAAACCAAGCAATCTTCTTTAATAGAAGAAGACTTTGAGATGCAGTTGAAAGTTCTGGAAAAAGCTGACTGAGCAAGTGGATTTTTTTTGTTGAAAGATTTCTTACTCTCATCACTTTGAAATTAAATAAAAACAATCCTGACTATTGGCAGAAGAGCAAAAGGTTTCCAGTTCTATGGTCCATTATATTTGGAATAAATGTTTATTAAAGGTTTAGTCACAGAAATACACATCAGATGGTAAACACACTTAAAATACAGTAAACACACGCATGCTCAGCTGCTCGCCTAATGATGTATAAAATGTAGATGCCATGAAAACATGAGGAGAAATGATTGACTCTCTCTCTCTTTCTCTCTCTCAAACACACACACACACACATACACATTGAATTTAGTACTGTGGTAGGTGGCTAATTTAAGCCTGGAAAATCAGTAGAGCTCTAAAAAGGCAGAGCTGTAATCTACCACCCTGAAATCCACACAACCATGGTTCTGCCTGGTCTTAACGCCTCATGGCAAACTGAGCTTCATGTGAGAATTCACCACACTTAAACATGCACACACACAATTCACATGTTCACCAGGTAAAAAAAACTGTTTGGAAACAGCTGGTCAGAAAATAGTCAAACCACAATGTCTATTATTTCAAAATGTACATTTTCACCTGTGGCTGACACTGGAGAGAAAGTAAACAAACCATGATTAGAAAACTTGGTGGACATCTCTCTGACAATGTTCAGTTTTATTGTGGAGCAGCTGGACCACTTAGATCTGATACTCTGACATGATGGTTACATTTTGACTTGACTATTTAAAAAGAGTAATTTTATTGTAGCAACAGTAATAATAACAATTTTTCAGTCTCTGTGTTGTGTTAAATACAGATTTTAAGTTACCCTGCAGTTAGCCTTAGCGTAAAGACTTGTAACCACTTGCCTTTCTCTTTCCAAAGTTCAAGAATAGACCTACCAACACCCCTAAAACCGGAGACAACTGATAGACGTGTTTAGTCTGTACACAAACAAAAATGTATACATGATGATTAGTGGCTTTTAGGGGATATACATGGTGGAACTTGAACAACCACTGTTGTTCATCAAGAAAAAAAACTTCTCTGCACTGTCTCTGACTATAGAGTACACAGTCACTGCATCCAGCTTGTTCCTATAGAAAGTTACACTATGTGACTCCCCCTTAAACCACTAATTGTTACATTTGGGTTCATGGGAGCTTTAGAGGTGTTTGTAAGAGGTGTAGGACAGACCAAAGCTTCAAATCTTACTGTATATTGGTCAAATGCTATAGAGAAGAAAACAAATGACGTTTACTTTTTAAACTTCAATAGATCACTGACCAGACAGTCTGTGCCTAAAATGAAAATGTACAATTCCAAGCAAACACCCAACAACGATAAAATAGAGCACAAGTGTTTTATTGCCAGAAGAACATCCCACTGGATTTAAATACACTGGAAATGAAGGAGAGTGCCTGTCTGCCTTCTTGCAGTAAGAGAAATACAAGGCCTGTCTTATAGTAGAAATTATAAACTTATATGAGGGTGATACAGTGAGTGTAACATTGTGTTTGTGTGTCATTGGGACTTCTGTTTCTCCCACTGTTCTGGTGTGAGGGTCTTCTGTTCGAAGGCATGGATCTCTTTCAGCTCCTCAGCTAGGCACGTATTCACCATCCTGACAACACATAACACAAAGGTCAACAGCAGCGGGAGGCATATTTTACATTTAAGGAACAAAATTGTTCTCATGATGAACATGTGTCCATGCCTTTGGTATTTCTCAGACATGAAACGTATCAGTGCTGGCTTCATCTATTTCTTAATGTAAATTTTATATCATTCAGCCAGATGTGTGCGAACTTTATTCAGATATGACAGGACATTTACAGAAAGAGTCACAATACTCACATGATATTTGGCACCTGGTGTGCAAGAGGGAGGTGAGGGAAATGAGTTTGGAATGAATGATATAATTGAAGTGTTTTTGTTTCCTCACAGGCTGCACTGCAGATAGATTAAAAAACTTCTTTTGCATTTGAAGCCTTAATAAAATGATCATCATGAGCAGATATGCACTCCTCCAATACACAGGATCAGTATCGGATGGGGGCCACTAGTGAGCATATTAAGTGATTCAGGTATTGCCTGTGGCTGGATCATCTGCATTAAAAACTGTTTTTGTCAATGTGTGTCTGTGATTATTCTCAGTTGTCCAGGTCTTGGTATTTCTAACTGCTAAATGAAGGCAAGTGACTTGATATCATTGACATCTCAACAACTCTCGAGGTTTTAATGACCTGACATGAGGTTAAATACCCTGGACTTCCCACCAGTGAAAAGTGATGAAACCTTTCACTGTTTTCACGTCCATTTGCCTTCGTATAGCACATACAAATTTGTCAGTGTAGTTGTAAATTTTAATCTATATGCTGTCAATTCATTCAGTCACAGTTTTTAGAGCCACCGAAATCTGTGTTGTTGTTTTAGCTCTGAGAAATATGAGCCCAAGGCATCATGGTATACATGTGTTTAAGTCTGAGTTAAGGTATCAGAGTTGATATCAGGAGAAAAAATTTGGATCAGTGTTTCCCTAATTGTGAATATCAATTATATTCGATTCTTGCCTCTGCTTCTCACAATGAATCCACTGGATTTTCAAACCAATCCATCATGTATAAAATACATTGTTTTCCTTAATAATTGTCCTTTTTAATAAAATCTGAAAGTGCGCAAGCAGAAAATGCCAAGACATTTAGTGGGACTTATATTTAATTTCAGTGATTGTCTTTGTCCAGCCAGGGAAAAGGTTTTTTTACTGTGTTTCCTAATGAAGTAAGTATATTGGGGATCATTTTTGCCTTTATTTTCATAGCCAGCAGTAGCTGATAATTAACTGAAAAACAATTACAGTGATCTAAGATGGCAGAAGAAATGTGTATTTCAGGATACACTAATATTGCAGCATTCATTACTGTATCACACACACACACACACACACACACACACACACACACACATCCATCATACACATTACACACATTACACACACATTACACACATTGAGGTTGGTTAGTAGGCTGGTTCTAATATTTTTTAGATTAAATTTTGACTTAGCATTGGGATTTTAGATTGTCCACCAGAATTACATATCTAAAAGTGTAGAGAAACATTAATACCGTATTGTGGCGGGTAGGGCTGTAGCCAACGAAAGAAAATCTTCGTCGACTGAAATTTAAAAAATGAAATCAAACTGATTGATTGGCCATGGGAAAAACAAACACAAAAGCAAAAAACAAACAAACAAAAAAACTGCATGTTATCTCTCAACTGAATAAATCATTCACAGTGCAATGAGGTCACTCTACCTGATAGCGTTATTGCCCTAAATTAATTATAAAAAAAACACTAAAAGCTATTGTTTGTAGCATATTAAATTATTTTAACCTCAATATTCTATACTGAAATGATATTCATAGACTCAGAGCCTACCAGCATGCACCTGCCCGTATTCATATGATTTCTGAAAATAGAACTCCATTGGCTGCAGATCTCACTACAAGAACTACTGAGGAATATAAACTTAAACTTCAAGTGTTAAATAAAGAAAGTTGACGGAGAATCCTAATGCAAACAGTCCTACAGTTTTTAGATGATATGCAATGTTGGTTGCCGAGCTGTGATATGTAAACTGCCGTTTGCAAACTTTACGCTCAATCTTTTGGTCATCTGTTTTAACAAAACGCAGCCACATCAACGACTTCTTTAACATGGTGTCAATTAGTTTGGAGCTGACTCAGAGTAAACGCTCATAAACATTAACTATGCTAGGGCCAGCTGTCTCCTTTAGATTGGGTGAGTTTAATGTTTTGAAAACAGATGTATGAATTACATATCAATTAAGGAATTAATAAAATGTGAAATTTTGGTGCCTTTATTTCTGGTCAGAGATGGGTTGGACTCTAATAAGACTAATGCCATGACAAGTATTTCTAAAACCCTGGCTACAGCATCCCATGTTGGAAGTTTTAGAAATTTTTAAAATAATTGTCTTAATTTAACTAATCATCTAGGGAAGTTTCACAGTGATATCTATCAATTACAAATTTTACCCTATTCACCTTTAGTATTTTACCTTGAACGGTAGAATCTCATGATGGCTGTGACTATTTGTGAGGATGTGCAGTGTTGGCACAGATTTAGTGGTTTTGTTAAGTGATGCTCAGTAAAAGAGTGTTTCATTACCTGCTATAACAGACTAGCTCTGTACATACCTACACAGATATTATGTGATGTCATGTAGCTGTTATATAATAAGTTATCATAATAATATATATAATACAATAACCTGTAGTGAAAATAATCTGTTCAGTCTCAGTTAATAAAAACATAAATAAAACCTCATGACCCATGCATGGCCCCTCTCGTAATGTCTTTTGAATTAAACTGACACCAAAAATTTGGCCACATTGTGAACATGTACACGTTTGTGATAATTATTATACAGTGTAACACCTGTGTCTCTGTAACAATGGTTTGCCCTCGAACTGGGATGACACCACCAGGACCTTGAAGCTGGCAGCACATCTCTTAGGTGAAGTATCCTCCACATCCTGGAGAAGACAAGATAAATGCAAACAGTTGACTGTTAGCTCAATCTCTTGCTCACTGCTAGTTGATGCAGTCTGCTGCACCTGCCACTGAGCTGCCACAGGAGCTGCGGCTGGAAATGGTGGTCAGTGTTCTGACAGATGCCATTCAGTTTTTAAGGATGCTTTTTAAAAACAGCTGACCTGAATGAGGGGTTATGACATGTGTCTTTACTGGCAGCTAACCAGATCATTTTGTCATTTTAAGAATGCACCAATTGTTGATTTGGTCATTCTTATAGTTTCTGAAATCTGTCTGAAAGATTTTTTTTGTTTTGTTTTTTCAGCTTAATGATGGCCTCCTTCATTTGCATTGACCCCTCTTTGGAATGCATATTAAAAATTCCCATAAACAGCTACCAAATGCAAGGCCAACATTTGGAATCAACTCCAGACATTCTATTTAATCCAATTAGTCATAAAATAATGAGTGAAGAGGCCACAACTGGACATGAAACTGATTGTCAGTCGATTGTCCAATTGCTTTTGAGCCTTGGGAAATTAGGGACTATGTATAAAAATAGTTGTAATTCCTAAAGAGGTATTACAATATTTAAGGCTGATATTCTACAGTTCATCATGTCTTGATGGCTTTATTTCAAGTTTTAGAGCACTCTCTGCTGGATCGCAATGCAACAACTTCAAAAGGGTCCAAAGGGTTTGGATGGTTAATTACAGTTTGAATACTATCCCTCCCCCCCATGTTCAAATGAATGTTTGCATTTTGAATAATGTATATTTTCAAATACAAAAGCCCTTACGTATATTTATATATCCTTTTTATTAAAAATATAGTCAAATGTGACTATTTTCTCTAAAACTTCCCAGAGTAGCAATCACGATCATAGTTAGGTGAGTCAGTTTGTTTAGAAAGGGATTCTCCAAAACTGTGGCAGCTGGCACCTTCACTGCCAGGCAGGTTGAGCCAGGCCTTGCTGCAAGGGAGGCGCTAGTAAGAGGACACTTGTAGAGAGGTGAATTACTTATGTGCAGAAACGCTTTAACTATGAAATGCTCATAACACCTTTAAGTTTCGTTCTACCAAGGTTTGTACTTCAACAGATAGGCAACAGGAAACAGTCTGAATTGACATTGGCTTGTATTTCTGCTCACTGCACCACATACATGAATCTAGAAGAACATGTAATACAAATAATAATGCGAAACCTACCACGTGCAGTGCCGAAAGCTCCTTAATAAGTTTTTCCCGGATGTGATCAGCTGTTATGGCCATGTCTGCATGAACAGATGCTGTATCACCGTTAACGTCGTTATAACGAGATACCAACAGCTAGCTAATTCATCGATGCCTCAAGGCTTGTCAGAGAGACAGAGAGGCGGACACTGGTGGTGCTATAGAATGCTTCAAGCTTAAAACTGCTATTTAAAGAATACTGCTCCAGCACACTTGTGAATTAAAGTTTTACTTTCGACTTATATTATTACCAAGGTCTATACTGTGCAGTTCTATCGCTGGTCTCAGTCGGCGTGGGTGAAGGGGCGGGTGTCGATGAGGAAACGTCCAATCGCATTTCGGCAATGACAGTATTGACCAATCAGGTGTGGGTTTCTTTTTTTAAAGTAGCGAATCAAAATTATATTGGCCCCTTCAAAAAAGCCAAATTAAAAGTTTATATTGACTAATGTATAAAAATATGTTTCACCTGACTAAATTTAAGATGTAGCTGTATTAATTAGATTTATAACGATGTGAGCTGTTCATTAGCCTTGCAGCGAAACATATTCAATCACTTTAAAACACATTTAATCAGGCAGCTTCGTGGGCTACTACGACAGACACTGTTTACGTTCAGGCATTAGCACAAGTTCATTCGTTGGAAGTCAGCAATGGTTTTCTCTTTGTGAAAATAATTAACGCCAAAGCTTCTATCGTCGAGCAAATAGTGCAACGATATTGTAACGAGAATGGCAGTAATATCACCGTTCAACAGGCTGGTATTTCACAGTTGTTTTATCTGTCGTCCCTTTTATCGCTGTGTGAGCTAAGTCAACTTAGCCATCTCCCAAGTAGGTTGTTGCCCATGGTTGCTGTGTAGCGGCCATTTAATAAGGGGCTTAATAATAATAATAATAATAATAATAATAATAATAATAATAATTTTATTATTATTATACTCCGTCTGTTTTCTTCTACAATGGTGGTCGAGGTAGAAAGCTTTTTCGGTGTTTACATGCTTTACTGCATCAATCCTAAATTCAAAGGCCGTATCTACATCGGCTTCACTGTGAACCCAGAGCGACGGATCGGACAGCATAACGCTGGCCGACACAGAGGAGGAGCCAAGAGGACCAGTGGAAGAGGACCATGGTATGAAGAGCTAACCTGCTCTACTCCACTACACCGTGTACACTTTCTATTATCTCAAAATGCCTTACGTTCTGTATATATTCTATTCTTCTGCCCAGGGAGATGGTACTTATTATACATGGCTTTCCTTCTGATATTGCTGCCCTGAGGGTAAGTATCCGCTTTATGTTTTTTAAAGGGAAACTGGAACTTTGGAACTCAGGGTGCCTGTTTCCACGACAGGAATTTAGCCAACCAATGAACTTCTTTAGGACCTCTGTTGATCAGTTCAGATGGGAAGGTACCAGTCAGAATGGGGTTAAATCAAAGCCATAAGAGCTTCTAGAGTCAATATTAGGACATGGGTTGGACAGTTATGTAAGGTTTATTTACACTGGAAAGAGAGTTCCTCAGTACCAAAAAGCAAGATCAATAGACAGTTATTGTTCATCAAGAGGACAAATTCAATTCAATTCAATTCAATTCAGTTCAATTAATTAATTAATCTATATCATAACAGAGGTTGTCTCAGGGCACTTTTAATATAGAGCAGGACTAGACTGGCCTCTTTATAGTTATTATTTACAGAGACCCAACATTCCCCCCATGAGCAAGCACTTGGCAACAGTGGCAATCAAAAACTCCCTTTTAACAGGTAGAAACATTGAACAGATCCTGGCTCGTGGTGGGTGGGTGGGGGGGGGGGCATAGCTCAATACAGGTACCATGTAAAAATGTATAAGATGTATGACCCTGAAATAAAGGGAAGTGAGAAACAGAACTTTATTTGCTGATTGTTTCATTGCAATTAATTCCTAAAGCGGGTTAACAATACAACATATAGACGATTGTCTACTCTAGGAACAGACACTGGAGGTGTCGGTCTCCTTTGTACCAGTTTATTACATCCACCGAAACATCGAAAACACTTAACTGTAAATTCCAAATAAAATCACAGCAACACTTTGTTTTTGTTTTTTCATTTGTAAAATTGTCTCAAAATCTGACATTTTTCAGTCTTATTTGCCTGATCTTCATGGTGCCTCAGATCAGGTGGAAATACAGACACACAGATACACAAATGCCCAGATACATTTGTACATAAATCATAGATTCATATGAGATATAATTCATTGCTCTGTTGATAACACAGACTGCAGTTATTGCCTCAGCCACTGTTCCAAACTTCCACATGGAGTGAGTTGATTGCCACTGATGCACCAGATTTTAGCATCTTTATACTTATATGATATAAATACTGATATGTTTTAAATCCAGAATAACTTGCTCACACCCATTTACAGGTTAGTTTAAGTTTTACTACTTAGTTTCACTTTTGGTCAGAGAATGAAGAAAAGGTTTAGTTGGTTATTCTGTAGTCTACATTACAAGCAAGAGGTCAGTGGTTCAACTGGTTTTCTTGCTGCTTTTCATAATTTAGATAAACTTGCCTGACAATGTCAGGCTTCTAAATAAAGAGCATCTGTGGGCCTATCCTCTATTATAAATACATGACTAAGGTAGAATGAGTTGTGAAATAAATTCTGTCATCGTTGTATTCCTATGTCAGTTTGAATGGGCGTGGCAGCACCCTCATGCCTCCAGGCGACTCTCCCATGTCTCTCGGCGCTCCAGAAAAGAGTCAAGCCTGCAGTTCCACTGGCGTGTCCTCTCCAGCATGTTGCGGGTGGCACCGTGGAACAGACTGCCGCTGACAGTCCGCTGGCTCAAACAGGAGTACAGGATGGACTTTGAGCCCAGTCTGCAGCCTCCCCTGCACATCCCGATTGCTTTTGGCAGTGTGAGAGCCAAGAAGACGCAGTTGCTGCAGTCTGAGGAGGAGGATGCATCAAAGTGTTTTCTCTGCAAAGGCTTGGTCAAGGTAAAGACCCTTTAGATATTAGTGAGGATTTGGTTCAGTTCTGTCTCAAAATTCAATGATACTGTGATATTTGTTAAAGTAGTTGAAATCTTTTGGAAATACGGTTGCCTGTACATAAACAAGATGTAATGTTAAAGCTCCTATTTTAGGGGGAGTTTTGGGAATGTGCTTGGAATTTCTTGAATAACAAGAGTGTATCCACCCACCCTTTATTTCTGTGCAGTGTGTTCATATATAGTGGAGGTTATCAGATACAGCTGATGAGCAAAAATTTTGAAAATTAGGTCTGAGGTAATGTAGAAAAAGTAAAATAACCTGCTCTGCAGTGCTGTCAAAACTGGCCAAAACAATGTTGAATATCTGTTTCTGCACTTTATGTCTAATAAGAAGGCGAACCAGAAAGACGTGAGACTAAACTACTTGGGTACATTTTTTCCAGATATACCCTCAGTTTGCTAGCAATGGGATGCTAGGCTAACTGTAGCTTACATAGCCTACCGTAACTATATCTCACACAATTGTTGTTGAATCACTCTATTCACCTTGAACTCCATTTATATTTCTATCAGGGAAAGTTACGTTGTGTGATCACTGTCCATCATGCAGCGCATTCAGTGCAGTGGCCCAGGCCCACATCAGAATCATTAGGCAGACAGCTGTAGTAGTGCTGCTTTTTAAAATTTATTTATTTATTCATTTGTTTTCATAGTTGAATATTAACTTCCACAATTGAATATCTTGGTTTTTGTTTATTTATTTTTAACAATTTGTTTATGTAATTGAATTTAGAGTATTCATTGACAGTAATACTTCTCACTGTGTATCCTGGTCATAGTTCTTTGAAAAAACAAATCTAAAGGATCTGTATCAAGAATGTTTATTTATGTAAATAATATATTTACCATTTGCCAGTTATCAGATTTCATCAGATGTCATCACATGGTGATATAAGTATCTGCCTCAAAAATTTTACTGTACAGTATACTGTAGTTTAACTTGCAAAATATTTCCATGCAAATTTTTCCTAACACTAAATGTCGTATCAGGATGTCGGATGGAACAAAATACAGTTTCAAAGCTCACTTATTCTTACTCATTGTAGGATTTTCACATTAGATTTTGATGTGGTCTGACAGAAGGTCTGACAGAAGGTCTTAGGAACTAATTCTGAGAGGCCTTAAGTGGCTCTTGATACTAAAATCTCCAAAAATACCCTGTACATCAGAACAATAAAATCCTGGCTAGTTGGATGGCTGGTTGGTATGTCTTTGTCTCTTGTTATTCTCAGGTGTCAGAAAAGCTGAGCTGTTTCCACCCCTTCTGTGGAATGAGCAGTCATGTGGTTTGCCTGGCGAAACATTTCCTCAAGTCTGAGCTGTCCCACCTCCTGCCTGTGGAGGGAGAGTGTCCAGCCTGTCATCGCTCAGTGCTGTGGGGGAGTCTCATCCGTCATAAACATGGCTGCTTTGGAGACCTGGAGGAGATTAGACCATCTTCATCCCAAGTAAGTTCTAGGACAGTTTGGCTATCAGTCTGTATGTAGGGGATAGACATATGTATCATTCTACTGCTCCATATTTCGGATATTTGCAGGTATCCTCTAATATCACCTGTCATTCTCTCTTCCGTTCTTAGTCACGAGGTTTATCTTATAGACTGTATATTCATATCTTCTGTACTACAACGCCTCACAACAGTAGTTATTTTAAGAATTGATGAAGCCAAATGCTGTAACAGAAAAACAATTTTATGTAAGTATTACAAGTGAATGTAGTTTTTGATTGTCCTGATTCTCCACAGAGCCACTGGGCAGATGAACTGCAGATATGAAAGAGTGGAGTCCCCAAAAATGAACTTGAATGGACAGTGCTGTGACATGGTTCCTGTCACAAAATTATAGACTATGTGTATTGGAATATGCCTGAGAGGGAATGTACAGTAACTTTAAAGCAGAGACAGGTCAAATATTTCACAGGATCACTGGCTAGGTTTTCATGTTTTGTAAATCTGAGAATTTTTTTAACAATGTGTCCTTAAGTATGTGTTTAATGTATTGAATATTTGTGGGGAAAATATCCCTTTTGAATGCATTGTGTGAAAAATAAAACATGATGGTTATGTATGGTGTATGAAATGTCTGTCATAGGTATCCACTACTCAAATGAAACATAGTCCCTAAATGTGAAGTACTGTTCCGTCAGTTAAAACTCGGCGGATTTTGTTCTAACAGATTGAAAAGCAAAACTGTTTAGATATTTGCTGTGTCATTAGAAACTGTATATTTGCATGCACCAAAGGCAAAAATATGCTTAAAAAGTAATGTGATAACAGTAAACACAGTTTTTTCTGAATTATACCATTTCAGCAGTGTGGAAGTTCCTTGATTTTCTTCTCCTCTTGTTGGGAGTAATGCTTAATGAAAAGTTAAGGAAGTTATTTCAGATCATTTATTTTAACCTTCATCTAAGCCACTTATAATTTTAAAAACCAAAATGGTGACACATAAGTGCCAAAGACAAAAGTTTTTGCCAGTTATTGTGTCTTTTTCCTGTCACATAACGACTGCTGATCGGACAAAAGAAAGCAACGACCAATAGCATCTTTTATACGTGAAACTCGGTGAGGGGCTTTTGAAATGTTTTTATTTTAGAGGCTAAACAATCAAAAATATTAAGCAATAATAAAATAATCACTTATTGGGTTAAGTGGACTGTGGATGATCTTAGAAGCTTAATGGTCTACTCATAAATGTTACAAGATTTAAAAAGTACAGGACCCACAGCATCTAAATTGTCTAAAAAGCTACTGTTTCCACAAAGATTGACAACAACTGCAGAACTCCTTTATGTACATAATCATTTTATTGTTATGGTTGATAGTTGCAGTGACAAATAAAATAACAGTAAAGCATTATTTAGGTAGTGATTATCATAAAGTAATCACCACTTGGAACAAAAACATTTTCAAAAAAGCATTCATGTGCATTATTTGTTAATTTGATTATGTTTTAAGCTTTAAAACTAAATGTAATCATTATCTCCACAGAGTTGTATTATTAAGCCTCTAATGTTTCTCAAGACATGTTTAAGTGAGACTGTAACTTTAAAAGCAGAATTACACTGAAGTTAAGTTGAATCTGTGAGCATCAGTTAGTCTGTTGTGTGTTGTATCTTATGGTGGCTAATGTTAGCAAATTTAAGACAGATGTTAACGACCTGTTTACTGACTATGACTTTTCTCTACTTGTGCTACTCTCACACTACATTTTCACAGTTAAAAATGCTAGGTAATTGCCTCTTGTGGCCATTATAGACTATGATTGAATTTCATATTAGAGAATAAGTAAGTTCTATGAGTAATATTATTTGCCCTGCTAGAATACCTATAGTATATATAGTTATTATTCCCATTATTGGGCTATGCTCTCTCTCCTCCCTCCTGCCCCCCAGCTCTCCCTCTCTCTCTTTCTCTCTCACTCGCAACCCAGCCAGTTGAGGCAGACCCCCCCACCATGAGCTGGGATCTGTTCAACGTTTCTACCTGTTAAAAGGGAGTTTTTCATTCTTGCTCATGCGAGAAATGTTGGGTCTCTGTAAATAATAATTATAAAGAGTCTGGTCTAGACCTGATCTATATGAAAAGTGCCCTGAGATGACATTTGTTATGATATGGTGCTATATAAATAAAGTTGAATTGAATTGAATTGAACTGGATTGAATTAAATATAGAAACTGATGCAATTGATGTTTTCTTTTCCTACCACTTGGGGGCAGAAGAAAAAGCTTTAAACAGAACACTGACATATTATCTCCTAAGGATTGTTGGTGTCTATGCATTCAACAGACAAGGAGCAACATTGGCATTGATTTGGACTTGTGTTTTGGTTCTTACCTACCTTAAAAAAGATATCTGTCTCTTTAGCTGCTAAATGCTCCACTATGTTCAACAGCTGACCTCGGACTGTGTCTGTCTGCCATTTGCTACTGGAGAGGTAGTGGATGGTGGGTTATTAGAGATTTTTAGCTGAAAACAGCTGTGGCTTGAAATAGGTCTGATGAGAGTGACATTTGCAGACTGTGAAACCAAAACCAGGAGCCAGAAGAAGCTACAGAGCTCTGTAGAGCAAAGGGGAACAGCAGAGTTGGAGATAATTCTCTGAAGATTCAGTGCTACAAGTGACATTGTTCACATTACACGAGGTCATTTCATTCACTGTTAATATAAAACTTCTGATTAGTGCAGCTTTAACTTTGTAGGACCTGTGTGACTGTACACCCGTCTTCTGCTCCTGACCTGTCTTCCTCATCGTTGGACGGGGGGACTTGTACTGTGATCACTGGCTGCCGGGGACAGGAAACAAGAAAAGACACATTAAAGACACAGATTGGTTGACTGTTACACTAAAATAGTCAAGTTACTGTATAATTTTTACTTGGGAAGATTTTAATTTTTTGGGGTGTCGCATAATTCTTACAATTCCAAACACTAATGTGCTGCTTTGAAGATTTAACAGGCTTTTTCAGCCATCTTTCTTTTTCGTGTGTGGTTGGTATATTAATGTGTTATTAAGGAAACCTTCTATCTTCATGACAGAGCAAGTTGCTACAGCAGTCATCAGCATCTACTCACCATTTTGGGGGCTGGTGCGCAGCAATTGATCACCTTGGAGGAGTAGGCAGCCAGAGTGGCTGAGATGGCGAACAGAGCAGCCTGGATGACCATACTCTCAGCATAAAAGTGGGACTTGGTATTCTGTGAGGGGGACAAGGCTTGTAAAGATTATGTTTTCACTCAATAAGGAGGAAAGAACAACAATGAATAAAAAGTGTCAAGAAATAGGAGGTGAACCAACATAAGGATGCTCATTACAGCAGCTGAACATGGAAAAAGGGATACATTTTTAAATTTTAAGTGCTTCTATCACTTACACTTCAACTGCTTTCACATATCAATCAAATGTTAACTGACATTTCAACGGCTTTTATATCATACTCCTTAGATATGAGTTCAGTTTCTTTCAGTTCTTTTGCCTCAATTCATATTTCAAAATGTATCAAAGATTGATATTCTGCTTTATTATGATTTCAGTCCTATTTTTGTAGTTTGTAATATTTACAATTCCAAAAATAAGAAATATGAAAAATATAAAGCTGTTAGAATAGCATAAGTCACATTAAAGTTAATTTAATGGACACAACATTGCATAAACAGTCAAAGTAAATCACTGTTGATTGCACTTTATGTGCCAGATTTTTAAAAGGTAATTTTATATAGTATAAAATGTATAGTATGTACAATTGCAATACTTTGTGTAATAACCATCACTGCCTACAGTTTTGTTACTACTTGTCTAGCAACAAAACATGAAAATATTGTTATTATAAAGAGGACACAGATAAAAATCACCTCAATCTTATGGCAGACTTGAACTATATCAGATTTGCTGTCATCATCATAGTAATGCCAGCAGTAAAAGGCTACTTCGTGGATTTTGAGCAGAGTACAGATGAAGTTGAAGAGCGAGGCAACACACGCCAAAATCTGCATCCCGAGACAGGCTCTCAGCTGATTCACAGAAAAAAAACACAGGGACACAACAAAGTAAGAGAAGAAGGAATTGATATTTTAAATCCTGAAATGAAAATTACAAAGTTACTTCTAGTTCAACTTGTACATGTATCCCAGCATCACTCTCATCCGCTGCTAATCGAGTCAATGCCACCAGCTTTATTGTTCCTGATTGTCTCTGTCCACAGGATTCTAATCAGCCCTGGTTTTTCTGTGTCTTTTGCACATCAAGACATTCTGTAGTTGCTCTCTACCACTGGCTGTCACTAGTGAAAGGAGGAACACAGCTGAATCTGGCCACATATAGCAAAGCACCGATGGGGTCAGTATAAGAATTGTCTCCATTCAGCCTCACCCAGTGTCTCATCTTACAGAGGAAGTGAAAGACACCGACAGTTGTTCCTTTATTTTGAGGCAGGGAGAGTCCAACAGAACTTAGTTCTTATTTTCTACATAGTTGTTTTGATGTTTTCTGTTCGTTTAGGTTTGGTTTTCTGACGCAGAGGTGGCCCTGGTCTGTATTTGATATTTGTTATAATAAAGGTACTGCCTCCTGCATAGACTATTGTTGGTAACCATGTTGTCTGTCCTCTCCAGTCAGTTAACTCACCGTTGGCAGATGGAGGTTCTGTGCTGCTACAGCCACACTCCCAGCTATCACCACCTGTGACAAGAACAGAAACACAAGATCAAGACGGCAGGAATTCATGAAAAGGAAAAATAAAAGGGGTATGAGAACGAATGATACTTTGTGAGTCAAATAAATGAAAAACAACTGACAATGTGTAGCAGCCAGAAGAAAAGCAGTTATCATATCACAGACAGATGTGTGCCTTTCTTAACTATGTCCGATCAATTCAATTTGCCAAAGGAGGGCCTCCAGTTAAGCTGTACATATAAATCTCTACGATAATAAAAGCAAACAATGTGGAGCCATAGCAAAGCGTCTGAATACTTTTGTTAATGAGGTATGTACAAAAGTAAATCTCCACTGTTGATAAGTATAATATTGGATTATCAATGAACTTACAAGTACAGATGAAATAAGGAAGGGTATGTCAATCTGTCCATGACTCAGGCCTTTGGCCAGAAACACACTGACACTGAGGATCTGAAATGTACTGAGGCCAATCTGAGTGATCTGGAATCAGCAAACAGAGAAGAGAATGCTTTAGGTTTAGGTCTCCAAATAAGTGTTAGGCAGAGTTTTAAATACAGGCACACGCACACACACACTCTCTCTCTCCCTCTCTCTCTCTCGCCCTCTCTCTGTACCCCCAGGGCTTTGGGTTCAGCCTCCAGATACTTCTCTTTCCTGCGGACGTTTCTCTGGAAGGTGATTGAGACCAGTGGGCTCTGAGCTGGGCTGAGTCCTTCGTCCACCACCGCTGCTTCGTCTGAAACAGACAAAATCTGCTGCTGAGTTCATGCATTATTGCTGTTATTAACAGAAAGAGGACGGTGGAAAAGAGCGGAACATGCATGCAGACGCACGAGCAGCGGAAGTCAGATTCAGTGTATGGAGCAGAACACATCTGGATTTCATCACTCTGGACAAACACCATGGCTCTTCACGCGCGCTTTCCTCACTTTAAACTAAAAATCAGTGTATTCTCGAAGCGTATATTTACCTGCCATGATGACAGTGTGACCGACAGATCTCTTCGCTCTCTGATCGTCAAAAACCCGCTGATTCCAGGTTGCAGATCTGAAGTTTCGCAATAACTCTGGATCTGGGTCGAGTCCCGCCCCGCGTCGGTCCGTGAAACACGACTCCTGCTGCTCATTTCCTCTCAGTCACGCTTTCGCCTCCCTCAAACGAGGATTGAGACCGATGTCTGAACTGATACAAATCTGATGACTTCTTTCTGACATCTTCCCTATTTTTCTTCTTGCATACTGTAAAACCTCCTCAGGCTGTTGATAACTCCTCAAATGAAATAATCTCAGTGGATCGTGTCCACATTGAGGCCATAACCTGCTGAAGTCTATAACGATGGGTCACACTGCCTCTTTCAAAGGGGCACAGAATACGGTGGTAACCACTGAAACAGGGTGATTGGGTTCATTGTGCAGTTCTATAGTGACAACATAGGCTGTTCTTATTTGTTTATTGGTAGTAAAGACTAAACTCACCTTTGGTTTACTGGATGTTTCCCACTGAGGTCCTTTGTTTTAGATCCAGTTACATAAGTAGTAAACCGATTGTTCTATCTTAGTTATTCAGTCTGAAGACAGATGAGGGTATGCAAACTGAACTAAAGTGATGTGGGTGCACCTCTCTAATATCTATTGATTTTCATATTAGCAAGTAAGATATACTGTGACTTTAGACTTACAGGAACAGAATCTAAATCTTGATTCATAAAACATGATGAAAATGTTTTTCCCTTTGATTTAAATGGTATAATGTAAGGAAAACAGACACTGAGAATCGAGGGCAATACACTGAGGATAATAACTGAGATTCCAGTTATATGAACTTGGAGAGGAAAGAAGAAAGTACAAAATGCGTGGGGTGTAAAAAGTTTTCAATGAGTGAAGCCAAATTGTTTCATGTATAGTGGGGGAATGGGGAATGGGATAGTGTATTTTGACATTGAGATTTTCTTTCATTTCTATGGGTGGTATTTAGCGTCTAGGAGTACAGAATAATATAATGAATAATAATATAATTTACTTTAGTAAATTTTGTAGAGTAAAAGGCTTCATTGTGCACAATGGCCTCATTTAAGGGTTCTAAGATAGAAGAAAAATCACTGGAAATTTGAGTGTGACACCCGTGGAGCCATGTTGGTTGTGTCATTAAATCTGAAAATCTCTGTGGAGAGAAAGCAGCAGATGAAAGATACACACGCACTTAAGAATATATCAGTCTTTATTGGCACAGGAAGTTAACAGGTAAAAGTGCTCACACTCTTGAGGATAACTTTCCATATAATGTCCCTCATTTCTGTTCAGCTCCTGACTTCACAGTGTCACCTGATGGATGAACTCCAACTGCACTAAATTAAAACTGCTGTTCTCTTTAGAACTGCTACAGAAGTTGACAGTCACTGAGGAACGTTACACTCTTACAGACTGTTACTGATGGATTCCAATCAGTCACTTCCACAGAGTCTACTCCGCCCACCATGCCACATTTCATTACATTAACACTGGCACACAGTTTTCTTTAAAGGTAGGTCTAGCCCACTTTTCAGAGCACTTAAAGAGCCAGTTCATACATATATATTATATTTCCCTTCCCTTCTTATTCTATCTAACTGTTCAGATAGTTTTGGTTTTATTTGTCCAGATTATGAGATATCTGGCTCTGAGTTGACATTATCCAAACTAAAACCATGGAGGTGAGTAGAAATATATTTGTGATGCTCACATCACTGAAAAATGACATTTGAAAAACTCCTGGTTACTTCAGAAACAATGTCCTGGATACTCAGATAATCTAAAAAGAGGCCTGACAGCAGTTTTCACCAGAACTACTTTGTCTTGGATAAAGTAGTCCCTATAAAAACGGTTGACAGCTATATCTATGCATTTGGGACATGGTTTCTGGAAAGAAAAGCTACTGTACTTTTATTTATTTTTTTTTTTCAAATTTAATTAATCTCTATTGTAATGAAGGGAGAAATTTCAAAAGCTGACATATCAGAACCACCTGCATGGCTCAATACCACTAGAGTTTAGAGAAAAAATTAGCCTCTCTGTAATTTGGACGTACTGATCCTTTGATTTCATATTCATTTTGTTTATATTAGTATGGCAATTCTTTAATTATTGTCAGGTACCTGAATGCAACATAATATTTTAGGTTGAAAGTCTATTTGTGCATTGCCAACAGCAGTTGAGAAAACAATCCTACCACCAGCTTAGTTATGGGCTTTTCTTGACCTTTCGATCACAACTCCTGCCTTTTAGATTGATGAAGATCAAGCAATATGATCTACTAAATGGTAAATGTGGTGAGTCTGTTTGCTTAACTTTTTTTTGTTATGACCACTCATCATTACTTAGCATAAAGACTGGAAAAAAATGGGAAACAACTGCAAAGTGAATAACCATATTTCCAATAATGTCGAAGTTTTCCTTCAGGGCAGTGAAGCATATCAGAGTAGACTTGGTGGGGAAGACTCCTGAGATTTGACGAATGTAAAACCCATTAAAATATCTAATCAGGATCAGACTTAACCACATACATGGTTGATCCATGTTTCTATAAAAACACAGTATCAGCTACATATAGTATTAAAAAAACAAATTTAATCAGTTGGAACAGCAATCAGTGCAATTAATATTGATAAGGTAGAAACAATCCCTTACAAACATCCTTATAATTTTCCCTTATGGTCTGATTAACATGGCAAACACAATGTATGATGATTGTTAAGAGAGTGATTGGATAACTTCCCTTCTTTTGGTGGATTTGAGTCTTTAAAAAAACATAAGAATAACAAAACAGGAAAATTTTAACAGTATTTTGTGAGACAAGCTGTATATCATTTAGACAGAAAAGGTGGTACAATCTTACCTCAATTACTTAATGATTCCACTGCTCAGTGAGAGTATAATGCGGGGTTAGACTGATAAAAGGGACCAATATAAGCCCTTTGTCAAATATTGAATATAAAATTATATCATTATCAGAGTACTCACCATGTAAAGAAAAAACCCGAACTGATAATGATGAGACATTTGGGTCAGTTTTTATATACAAATGCATGATGTCAGTTTGAACAGTTTGTCAATATCAATATCATCATTTTTAGTGTCCCATTATATAAATACTGTTTCAGATGTCTGTCCACCCTGATGAGAAAAACATTCTGGGGTCAAACTCTCGTAACTTTTTTTCATCCTCTGGCATTGAAAATTCTCATACAGTATAAAAATTGACTACTGGCTTGTTAACTTTAGAAAATGTTGTTTTATATTGGCCTTTCAAAACCCATATGCATGGAGTCTGCAGCGTGGCACTGGAAGAGTACTACAAAAGCTATTAATCAAATAAATTTGTATTTAAATGACGCATTATGAAGCTCAAATTTAAAAAAATATATATCTTTCAATTTCAAATATGTTAGTTCTGGTATCTTGTTGTGTCTTTAAATGATGAATTACAAATTTTTAAAAATGAAAATTTATTTTAGTTTTCATATTTCACTTTTTCTATTAATTTTAACTACATGTCTGCCTATCAAATCAATAAATTCCTTTTATGTTTTAATGCTGTTTTAAAGCTGTTTCAGCAGTGTGTCAACTGAGAGTTGAATCTTAAGCCCAAGGCAAGGTTATGTGTTGGCAAGACTCTGGCCAATCACAGCCCTGTCTGCTACCCTGTGGGTGCGGCATCAGATTTACCATTTAGATGATGCTTAAATTAAAGAGAGAAGCATCTTTAAATCAATCACAACTCAAATTACAAAGTAGTAAATAAATGAACTGTTCAATGGAATTTGACTTACGAATAAATAAGTAAATGGGACAACAAAAAGTGAAATTTAAATGCCTTTTCAAAAATGTATTTTGTGACCCAATTACAGGATTAAGAATCAGAATAGAAATCTAACGATCTCATTATCTATGTATCAATTTATCTATTGATTACACTGAAGCACTTTACAGTGGCTCACTCCAGCCTCTATACTAAGGAACCTCTAGCTAAACTGTTGATCACAGTAAGGTAAACCAAGACATAAAAGGACAGAAAATGTTAGGCTTGGTGGAAGTGCTCTTTAGCCCCTGAGAAAGAGCATCACAGCCTCTCACTCAGTCACTGGGAGTGACCGCCGAGTGACCTCTTATCACCCTCTGACTGGCCCACCTCACAGAGTCTGGTAGCCATCGCTCCTTCTCCTGCGGCTCAGCAGGTAGGCCACCACTACGATGACAATGAGCACCAGCAATGTCACGCCAACTGCGATGGCAACGCGGTAATCGGGCTGGTCAGCAGGACAATGGTCAGCTGGAAAACACAACATATATAAAACAACCCCTCATTTATTTAATCTTACAAATTTTGTTAGAACTAATAAGATGTGATGTGTCAGTAATTCAGTAGTCATTAATTAATAGCCCATTAAAAAGGTCATGTCATTTCACTAAGCAAAAGTCTGCTTACTACAGTTGAGGCAGAAGTCTTTGAATGCCAGTATCAAAATTGAATAATTTAATCCAATTCAAATTTGAATTTCATTTTCATGTTTAAAAATACATAGTTATTGCCAACCTTCATGTCAAAATTAAAGCTCCATTTAGGAGTTTTCAAAAGGCCTCTTTTGGGAAATTATAAAAATTAACAATAAGGAAAGAGGCAATTTCCATTTCATTTTCATTAAAAAAGGCCAAAGTTAAACTAAAATGCAACAGTTTGGTTTATGATTTCATTTCCAAGTTTAATGATCTTTGATGTGTGAATGTGAGGATAGTATTTTAAAGGTGGTGGAGTTGGAGCTAATTTTTAATATACTTTTGGCAGCTTTACCCTCTAACAATGCAAATAATATTTTATGAGATAATAATACTTTTTGTTTAGTATTATTAAGCAGAGTACCTACAGCTGTTAGATAAATGAAGTGAGGTAACAAGTAAAATATTTCCCTTTCAAATGCAGCGGAGCAGGGGAGTATGGAAATACCAAAAAACTACACTGATGGAATTATATTAATATGTGGCACAGTGATATCAGTCAAGAATGTCAAACCCATGCCAACTGAGTTCATTCTTCATGCTGGCTTGTGGTTAGTGTGGACGGCTCTGGTGGGTCTGCCCTCATTGGCTGTCTCTAATCAGTCATATAATAGGTCTTGTCCTGTAGATGATGTTCTTCTCCTGTCTTTTCTGCCATGGCTGCTAGTGCTGATCATGCTAACTAGTTTTGCTGTTTATTTTTTTATTCTTCAGTGATCAAGAAGAGGAAATTTAGAAATTGTTTATGTCTAAACATTTATTCAAATATTGTACACAAGTCCTACTTTGAAGTACTTTGCTTGAGTATTTCATTTTTTTGTTATTTAACCTTCTCCTCCACTGCCTACTGTATATTGTCCTTTTTTACAATTAAAATTATAATACAAATACGTTATTCTTCTGTACTTTGAAACATAATACATATAATATTATTACTTCTCTGCTCTTACTTATGGCAGAACCTCTACTTTTACATTTACACTGAGGTATTGCATACAGTTGTTTAAGGAGAACTTCTTACTTTCACTAATGGTTCTAACAATGCATTTGATGGACAGTTACATGTATTAATGAGAATTTGCGGACACTTACGAAAGCCAAACTCATTGTTCTTGGTCAGATTGAAGGCCTGCAGCCTGTTTTGCGTGACATCCAGGTACAGTCCATTCCCCATGTAAAATGATTCTTTCTTGCAAGAGTAGGAGTGTCCCACCTTTGCACTGAAGAGATGCAGTGAATTGTTCTTGGCTGAGTGCTGGGCTTTACCTGCAGCAGTCAAACAAAGCAATGTTCAGGTGCTGATGATGATTGCCATAAAAACAAATGCTGATGATCAGACATTGAACCAAACTTGTTAGACTGCACTGTCATGTCATGAGAGCTGGCGGATTATTAGGAGCATCACATGCTTAACAGCAATTCTCCAGATGATGTCTATACATAGATAAACAGATGCACACACAAACAAGGAAGTTGCTGACTCTTCAATGATTCTTGTCTATGCTAATATTTGCCATTATTGCACAACAGCCACCTGTAGCTGAATATCAACGCGCTTACAGTGACCCAATTACAAGAATCTAAATTTGAATCATAAAAATGGCAGTAGATCATATGTAGATACTGGAATAAAAACACAAGTATTTTCAACTTACCTCCTTTAATGAAGGGGTAGGTGAGTTGGAAAGATAGGTTACTAACGTAGACAAAATTATCAGCAACACTCTGAGGAAACATAAGACAATAGAATGGGTTTGTTGTCCAGTGTTACTGGGCAGTCAAGGTTCTATGTGCAGCTTATTAAATCCTTGCTTAATTAAATGTGAGATATTAGTTTTAATTTCAGTGAACAGACAAGACCATGATTGAGAATACTGGCAGACTATTATCACGGATGCTGCCTGTTACACTGATTGCTAGCTTGTTGAATGTGGTTGGAAATATGCCAGATTATTTTACAAAACAAAAAAAAATCAGACATACCCGTTGTTTTAGCGTGTACCCTGTTGAACTTTGAGGTTACTGAGCAATACAGACAAAATCTGTCTACTACTAAAAAAAAAGTAAATAAAACAGTTTTGTTATTAACCATTGACATTCTCCCCCATTTTAGTGATGATCTGCCTACATAACCAAACAAATACACAACCACTGATTGTTGACCAAGCCTTGCAATGGAATTTTTCATACTTTTTTCAATGGTATATTACATATTTGAAATGCTGGGCTGTTCTGAAGGTATGTAAACATCACACTTCCAAGCTCTCAGTTGTATATTCTGCCATCCATTGTACCCGAATTATTTTTTATGACATTTTGGTCATTGTGGTTAATTATATAATTAAAAAATATAATTACATGTTCATATTGATGTGACTTTTTAGATTGCAGTTCATGAACCTTCTACATATTGCTAGCTTTATGTTGATGGGACAGTGAATACAGGAAACCCGATTTATTCCAAGCATGTGCTAATAATGTGGCTAAATCCTGTCACTGTGATCATTTAAGGCATTTTTGTCTTCTCCTTGCCTGAGATCATGGACTCTTTTGCCTTTCACCGTCATCTGCAAAAATATTTCTTCAACACAAAGGAAACAGACGTTAAGTAAAATGAAAACAGGTATCTTTAGATTTCACTTTTAAAGGTGACTCTAAGTAGATTTCATAAAGAAACAAAGAAAACTAAAAGTAATGCTAGTTAGCCTCAGTTGATTTGGTTTACCTTATAAAGGTTCGAAAATTATTCATTTATTATTTAACTCTACATGATATATATTAACTTGAAAGATTTTTTTCTTTCATCTTACTGCCAAGGGCAGTTTCTTCAGTTAACTCTCTCCTATGTGTGTGTGTTTTCCTAAATGCAGAGATTTTTTAAGGAAAGCTTAAGTTGATAAGTGGAACATATCTTTATAAACACATATTGATAAACTAGGTTTATTATGATTTTTACAATTCTGGCAAAATCTAGATTTATCTAAATTTAAAAAGTGTCTTATGTTCCAAAAAAATCAATAAATATACAATTATATATCTACAATTTTTCATAATTGAATAGTTAAGGTGATGTTTATGTTTGTTTTTTGTTTTTTTTGTTTTTGTTTTTTACAATTACTAAAGCATTGTAAGCATTTTACCAGCTGTTTTATTAATGGATGACAAAATTTGATCCATATATTACACATTCTTTACCAAAACAGGAAAAATGTGTTTATTTAATAAGGAAAAATGTAATCCTCTATTTCATTACTCACATATATTAGACATTCTTTACAAAACCAAGAAGAACTTAATAAGAAAAATTTCATAACTAGTGAAACCAAAGATAACATTAATTTATTTAAATCCCAGAAAATTGATCTGGCATATGTTTGACAGGAAGTAGCTGCTTTTTCACACATGCATAGAACAAATCACACTCCAGTTTTGAATCTTCAAGCTACAGTTACCGTCAAGCTCACTAAAACCAGACCAGATTGCTAGGTAGCTAGCTAGTGTTAGACGTTTTCATTGGGACTTCTTTTTTTGATGCTAAACAACTGAATGTCAGGGCTCTCTCTAGAGCTGAAATTTGAGGTTTCTTATCAGTTGGGACCCATTCGGTCTGTTGAGACTACAAACCATTACTGACACGTAGTTTACAAAAAAATTAAACATTTTGATATGTGATTAATCTTTTCTTATATTTTAAGCTAAATCTTTCTTTTGTGGACCTTGGTTACTGCACCAGCTGGGGTTACTTGACATTTGCAAATATAGTTAATTAGAGATAAGTTTACAAAGCTGGGTTTTTTTTTTATCAATTTATATCTGGGTTGTGTAGTTAGCCTGAGAATTACACATTGACATTATGCTTCTCCAAGCTCCTTTAATATTCACAAGCTGTTCATCTTGATTGTCACTTGGAAAACACTTAGCAGAGTGAGGCAGTTTCTCTGTCACAAGTCACATGCTCTTAGAACAGGCCTGTCAGCTGCACTTCCCTTTTTTATCAGTTCTTTCTCATTCTAGTTCCCCCATGAAGTTACCAGTAGAACAACTTGTTATTCATCAAGAGACTGAATAGGTTAATTCTGTCAATGCTGTACTGTTTAATTGCTTGAGGCTTCATTTTAAATGCCAAATCAGTGGAGTAGGTCAAAGATAAGGTATTGCAAACACAAGGACTGACCTCACTGCCTCCACCTATCAGCAATGTTCAACATAACATTGTTATACTTGTGACAAATCTAGGAAATCAAAAGTACCTTGTTGAACGTGAAGCCGATGAAGCCCTCTTTGAAGGAAATGGTGAGGCTGGCCACAGTGGCATCACAATTTCCTTCTGGTTTGGCCATTCTTGGCTGAACAATGAAGGTTCCATTGGCCTGAAAGATAAACAGAGGGAAATCATGCAGTTGGATGGCCACCTTTTATCAAAAAGTTCCAGAGGGTACCGTGACAGCTACAGTGTTTCTATAGAGAAACAGTATTGCCATGTAGGATTAGCAATTATCTTGTGACAGACAGATGACACATATTTAACTCTCTGCACTCATACATAGCCCACCACAATGAGGAAATTAAAACTTGTGTAAAATTTTCTCAATTCCTGAAAATGTGATGCTGACGACGGCTTTGCTCAAAGCTGAGTAAAGAACGTGTGCAGAAACAGAAATGTTGACAAATTTCTAAATGGTTTAATAAACCCTTAAATCCAATTTTGAGATTAGAGTCTGCTAAGAAAATTAGCTAGACCTTTGGAGTATCTTTTTGTGTCTATTGTGAATAATGAAATGTACCGTTGGTGTTGCCAGTCGGATCTGAAGTGCCATTAAAGCCATCACACAAGTCCCTTTGTCTGTCTTTACAGTATAGTTTCCTACAGTCAAGTTGGTGGGAGGAGTAGGTTGAGGAGAAGGTGGTGTTGTAGGCTTAGGGGTGGTGGTTTTAGGCTTAGGGGTGGTGGTTGTGGGCTTAGGGGTGGTGGTTTTAGGCTTAGGGGTGGTGGTTGTAGGCTTGGGGGTGGTGGTTTTAGGCTTGGGGGTGGTGGTTTTAGGCTTGGGGGTGGTGGTTGTAGGCTTAGGCGTGGTGGTTGTAGCTTTAGGCGTGGTGGTTGTATGCTTGGGGGTGTGGGTTGTAGACTGGCTGGATGGTGAGGTCTGAAACTTCTCTGCAGGGGACAGGGTTCCAGGCGGTTTCGACTTCTTTTTATCTTCAGCCAATGATAGAGCTTCAATCAAAAAGACAGAGAAGAAGAAACAAATCCCTGTCAAAATTCATACATATACCACCACCCAGCGTAATTATCTTCCCTTTAAAACTGAAGTAATTCATCATATTTGGCAACTTGACAACAGTAGAAAAAACTCAACATCTGACAGAGCATCAACTTAAATAGTGTTGCTAATATTAACAGGTTAGAGAGCAATAGCGTGTTTACACATTAAGCAGTCTTGGAACAACATTAATGATAATGTTTAAAAAATTCCAAATAGATGACTATTTGGAATATTTTTACTGAGTGAATGTAAGTGCAGTTTACTCCTTTCAGCTTTTGTTTTGGTCTCCACTGACTAATGAGAAACTCAATGGCTTCTTTAGATGCTAGATGCGCTTCACCAACAGGTCACCCTTCCACAGGCATAGTTTAATAGCTTGACTGATCTTCCATGTTGAAGTCAGCTGATGCTGCCAAATTTCTTAGTGTACAAGTCTACAGCACATTTACGACATGTAGTTACTTAAATGTCCCTTTATAGGATTCAGATAGAGCAGGTGACTGGGCTATATACACAGATGGCTGTCTTTAAATAGTATTAGGTTACCACTCCCTTGATAGTTCACTATGCTGAGCTTAAGCCCAGCATTGAGTAAACAACCACCCTAGTAAACACAAATTAGGCATTTTTCTTGTAAAGCATAATTCTTTTAAAGACAATATGATTTATCATCTATTTTAGAGTAACTTCTTCGCCTTAAGTAGAATCCGATGCTTGTGGGCCTGCGCTTCGACACAAGCTGCAGCTCATCCTGTCCCTAAAAAAAAACAAAAACCATACAGCGCAGTTTCTGCCAGCAGACATGTGACTCTGACCCGCAACACTACGGAAAGACTGCGGAAATTTCTGTTCCCTAAACGATCCAGGAAGTCACTCTGGGGTCATATTAAACAGCTCATATCTCACTTTCACATCGAAATCGGTGGAGATACAGAGACTTTCGGAAAAGTAAAACGAAACGATGCTGAGGATCATAGTTCTGACAATAGTCACTTAGTGCAGCAACAAAATTCTGTTCTCTTTTAAAAAGTATTAATGCATCTGAGGAGGAAAGCTGGTTGACTACAAAATCATCCCTTAACTAAAATGATGAAAGGGCCTGTTGATGGTGGAGTGTCCTACCTGAGACGACACAGACGGCAACAAAAACGAAGACAACAGCGCGCTTCATGGTGACAGGTGCTGACTGGCTGAGTCCTGGCCGGGTCCTGCTCAACTTCTCCCGACAGTCGCTCAGTTTGCATCAACAGCCCGGAGCCTCCACCTTTTAAAACAGCGCTGTCAAAACCACGAAGGCAACGACAGCATGGCCGGAACACTGGAAATGAAATAAAAGCATTGCAACAAGCATTAGTTACCGGGGATGGCAGAGAGGGTCGTAGAATGCCCGTTTTCTGAGTAACTTTTAAGTACAACATTAAATTAAAGCAATTCTCTTCATATTCTGTAGTATTATTTATATCATTTTAACATTATTAATATTATTAATATTTAATGTTTCGTTTTGAGAGATCAATATCATAGTTTCGGATTTTGTTTTATGTCTGAGACTTTAAATACACAGACATCTGTGGTAAATTAGTGGATATATTCATAGACTGTAATATAAGGGTTTGTCAGGGATTTACTACATGGATAGTGGGGTTCTAAGGGCTGCCCCCCCACACACACACACCCCTTGCACAAAGTAACATTAAAAGTATCAATTTCCTTTGAAAATTCATTTAAATTGTAATTTGCTGATGTAAATTTCAATATTTTAGGGATATTGCGTATTAGATGTTATTTAATCAATAAACTGAATATTTTTGCATCAGATGTTAATATAAAATGATGTGTTTTTTAAAATTTTATCTGGCTCTTGGTTTTCAAAATATCTCCTGGATCAAGTGGATCAATTTTCACCAGTTAACAGTGTTAACAGTTAACAGATGAGGATGAAGATGAGAAAAGGAGCAAAAAGAGGTGGTGAGACGGGATAACCAAATTATTACCATAATCTGGAATAAGGTGATAATGAACCATGTACATACCGCTGCAGGGATTATATTTTGAAAGGACCAACCGGAAGCCTAATTTCTTAAATTCCATTGATTCTTTTAAACTTACAAACCGATGCCAAACTGATGTATTAGGGAAACGAAACCTATGTGACAGCGGGGAGGAAACGCGTTGCCTAAAACTGGAGGAAGGGTCGCATGTTATTTTTCTCTGTAGTGAAACGAAATCTGGGCCATATTGGATTCACTGCAAACGGACCAGGATCACAAGAAACCAGAAACTTCACAAATCTTCGTGAGATTCACTGCTATGTTTATCAGGGCCAAGTCCGAACTGCAAAATCATAAACAGTGTTCATAAATATTTGCACAGTGACAGAGCTCTTGTAATTTTGCCTCAGTACAAAAGCACGACGGATTTGAAACGAACAAATAAAGATATGATTGAAGTGTAGACTTTACGCCTCAATTCAGGAGGTTCATAAAAAAAAAATACATTAACCATCAAGGAATTACAGGCTCAAAAATTATTGGACAGTAGACAATTTATCAGGTTCATATCCGGGTGTGGCCTGTTCCCTCATCATTTCATGACATATGAAGCAGATAAAAGGTTGAGCTGATTCTGAGTGATGACTTTATATTTGGTAGCTATTCATGGAAACTCTTAATATGTGTTCCACAGAGGTGATGATGCAAATGAAGGAGGCTGAGGCTGAAAAAACAAAATAAAAACATCAGTCAGATGCAGAAACTTTATTGGCCGTATCAACCATTGGTACGTTCTCAAAAAGAAGGAATGTATCGGTGAGCATAGAAACACCAGAAGTCCTGGAAGGCTGTGGAAGACAGTTAAAATGAATGCACAAAAAATTCTTTTCTTGGTGAAGAAAAACCCTTCACAAACTCTAGCCGGGTCAAGGATAGGATGGTGCTTCACAGTACAGATGGATAATGACCCAAAACATACTGCGAAAGCAACCCAAGAGCTTCTCAAGGCAAAGAAACGTAATATTCTCCAATATATATACATATATATATATATACATATACACATATACAATATACAAAGGCCAAGTCACTCACCTAACCTCAACCAAGCTGATCACGTTTTTCACTTATCGGAAACAAAAGTGAGAGCAGAAAGACCCACAAACGAGCAACAGCTGAAGGCAGCTGTGGTAAAGGCCTGGCAAAGCATCTTGAGGGAGGAAATTCAGCATCTGTTGATGTCTTTGGGTTTCAGACTTCAGGCAGTCATTGACTGTAAAAAACTTTCATTCAAGTATTAAAAAATTATCCTTATATTTATAATTATGTTGGATTTTCCAATTACTTCTGAGCCCCTGAATACCCAATATTATTCCCTGGAGTCAAGTTAACATTCAAATAGCTTTTTTTCTGACCAAAAGTCAAAAACCCAAAAATGCTGAGTTTACTGACACTGTAATAGTGGTTGTAATAGTAGAACTGTCAGAGGTGTTATAGTATTGTTTCTGGTAGCTGTATTTATAATATAGTACTAGTAGCAATGCTATAGTTGCAATAGAAATAATTATAGTACAGGCAGCAGTAGTAATAGTACGCTATTATAAGTAGTATTATAGGAGCAATAATAATAGTAGTACGAGTTATTGTAGCCACAGCAGTAATAATGGGATTAATAGTATTAGTAATTGCAGTTGTTGAAACAATATTAGTAGCATTAGTAATATTATTCCCCCTGGTAGTATGACTATAGTATATATAGGTATTAGTCCCATTATTATGCTACGCCCCCCCCCCCCGTCTCTTGCTCTCTCTCTCTCTCTCTCTCTCTCTCTCTCTCTTTCTTACTCTCAACCCAATCGGTCGCGGCAGACCCCCCCCACCCACCATGAGTCAGGATCTGTTCAATGTTTCTACCTATTAAAGGGAGTTTTTCTTGCTCATGGGGGAACTGTTGGGTCTCTGTAAATAATAACTATAAAGAGTCTGGTCTAGACCTGCTCTACATGAAAAGTGCCCTGAGATAACATCTGTTATGATATGGTGCTGTGTAAATAAAGTTGAATTTAATAGTATAGTGCTGATATTAATGGTAGAAATACTATTGGTATTTATAGATGTAGTAGTACTGGTAATATAGCAGTTGAAGTAGCAGTGGTCATAGTAGTTATAATAATAGTACCAGTACTAGTAACTAAATTAGTAGTATTTATAGTTGAGGTGTAATAGGTGTCATAGTGTTTTCAGTAGTAGTAGAAATGGTTATAATGGTAACACTGTTGGTTATACTATTAGTTTTTGTAGTAATAAAATAGGAGACTGGTAGCAGTAGTAGTAATGAAGGAGTCCTTGTGGTTGTAGTGTTAAAGTTATGCTTGTAGTGGTGGTTGATGTAGTTGTGGTAGTAGGAGCAGAAGTTATACTAGCAGTGGCTTTAGTAGTAATAGTAATAAGCATTGTAGCAGGAGTACTAATAGAGGTTGTTGGGGTGGTAGTGGCACCTGTAGTAGTAGTCACAGCAGCATCAGGGTTGTTAGAAAAGTTGCAGTATAATAGTAGTACCAGTGGTGTCAGCAGTAAACAGGTAAATACATGTAATAGGGGTAATATGATTAGTTTTAATGTTGATGTTAGTACCATACAGAATGAGGACATAAGTCATTATCCAAATTCTCTTTCTCTCTCTATCTGTAACACACACAAACTCACGCACACGCATATACTATGATCTTAGTGAGGACACTTCTTGACATAATTCTTTTCCTAGCCCCTTACCATAACCTCAACCAAATAAATGTGGACATTTCCCAAAATGTCCTCACTCTGTAACTCAAACTTATTTTCAAGTACAAGTACGCACACCCACGCGCGCGCGCGCACACACACACACACACACACACACAGCGGGTTGTTCACAGTGACAGTTTAATAATGAACTACTAACATGCAGCCTGAAGAATGAACTTATGTACTGTCATAGTCAGTCCTTTTGCTTACATCCACCACATGCCCTATCATGTCTGTTCCTGGTTGCTTTTATTTACTTTATTATTCATTTGCATTTACAGCCACTTTCTAAAAGCTGAAGTTACAACTAGTCTCACAAAACAACCTTAACTTACTAAGGTGAAAATGGAATTATTATTATTTTTATTATTTGGTGAATTTGATTAATTATCAGACCTAAGTTGACATGTGTAAATTGACTTTGACATGTAAACTTGTTCACTCAAGTTTACATGTCAAAGTTAATTTACTAGTCTTCAACTAGAACTTTCTACAGTCTGAGAAAATAAATTGCCTCTGATGGCAACATCATGGATGTTATGTTGATATGGGGTTTAGACTTCCCCATTTTAACAGAAAATTTGCATCAAAAACTGTAGTTATTGAGATTTAAAAACATGATAGATAGTACCTATGCACTATGCAGTTGCATTATGAGAAGGCTTTTTGGAGCTTGATCCTCCCTAAGACATATGAAGAATTTACTTTATAACCAAATTCTTGTGTAAAATGTGGACAAAATGGCAGCAACACCACAAAAAAAAAAAAAAAAAAAAAAAAAAAATACATCTTGGATCCTTCAGTTGTTCCTAAGAGTAACTCTAAGTGATTATGCTCATGTATGGTCATTAAGAATGCATGCAGACATTAAGGTAAAAAAAAGATTTATGTTTTTAATTTTGACTGGCCACAAAACAAAAATACTGATTTATATCATCACATACACTCCAAACGATATAGAGGAATGAACATCACATTCATATAGTTGAAAAATACTAATTGGGTCTTTAATCTTGTTGCTGCTCAGCTCTAATATGAAACAAAAGTATAAAAACACATGGTCAAATCTGGCTCTTGTGAGCTGTGACAGCGCTGTGTTTTCAATCTACTCATTGGTTTAATTTCCCGGGAAAACGTTATGATAATGAGGTCGCTCTCCACCAATCCCGACGCTGCAAATTTACCTGGCCCCGCCTCCGATGACGACAGACGATAGGAAACTGTACAATACCAAAAAAGGAAAATACTCCCGCATGCGCAGTGGCTTCAGTTTTGTTTGAAGTGAACTGCTGCCTGGAACTGCCCTACAAGCTGCAAAGTCGCCAAGCATTTGATTTTAACTGTATATTTTTCCAGATTTCCTCCATATTCGTTTAGTGCCTCTATGCATCGTAGAGACGATGTTAGGCCATCACTATCCAAATGCCGACAAGTCGCAACAACTGGTCAACTATGTGGAGGATTATCTGGAATGTGTGGAGTCCCTACCTTTGGACATACAAAGAAATGTTTCTCTGCTTCGAGAAATTGATGCAAAGTATCAAGGTATTGTGTGCAAACGTTTTTCTCACTGGTTTCGACTGCGCGTATGAAAGTGGCAAACATTAACGGCGGTGTGAGAGGATGGGCTGCAATGGAGGAGCAGGCGCGAGGCTTGTGATCCCATTTTGCAAAATAATCGAGCGCCCCTTGTTCGCATCCACTTCGAAAAACACTAATGTGAGCGGGGGAAATGTGAGTAATTCTACCGACGAGCTAAGTGTTAAACAAACAAGTCAGCCGATCGACAGCTAGCATAGCCCGGATACGTCCTGTTGTGTGCGTGTGTGTGTATGTGTGACGCCAAACTCATTGAGAAATACCTGCAATTTGATATTTCCTTCTATCGGCAAACGTATACATACACGATGGCCAGATACAAATCTCTTATGAACACTTGGTGTCCCCTGGCAAATTCGGCGTTAATATTATCCAAAAACTCGCAATATGTAACAGGAAAATCTCAACTTTTTCAGTAGCTACAAACCACACACTGCCGCCCACCACGGTGTTTCTGCGGATGATAATTGTGCAAATACTAGCGAAAACAATGAATAAACCTGGCCATTTATTCGAAATAAAGCTGCTCGATATATTAAACGTATGTCGAAGTCCGCAACGCAGAATAAAGACGTGTGGACGATAGTAAATTGTGTTAATTGACGTACGAAGCTTTGCCCAATGACCACGGTTAACGCAACCCTGCCGTTTTTTTAATGCGAGCTGGTGTTACATTCTGCATACGAAGGAGCGCTGGGTAACAGTTCATTTTCGCCCTGTTTTGCGTGAGATAGGTGCAGCATTTAGCGGATAATAATAACTAAAGACTCCGGAGCCAAAGTTCAGGTAGTTTTATTTATTAATGGGGGGTTAACAGGAGCCTATAGTACAGGAAAACAATTCTCATTGTTGCTTTATGTCGACGCAGCGTGACCAGCGGCGTAGACCTGCCTCCGTTCTCCAAGAAGTTCCCCGACACTGGCGACAGATAGCGACACACACCGTCTGGGTTTACACGCATCGGCTTTCAATGCATTTTAACGCCATCGCGGATGGAGGTCTGCCGGGGCGCAGGAGCCCGGAGCTCCGCTCCGCCGAGCGTGAACCGCAGAGCCGCGGAGCCGGGGAGCCGGAGAGCCCCCGTCCAGGCAACCCCCTGAACGCCGCATGGCGTCACTTCCTGTGGGCGGGGACGGACTGCGGCTCGGTCCGTCCTCCGGGCTCAGCTTCTAACATGTCCAACTTCGGTTTCACTTCAGCAAAAGTTTAAAATGTCTGCTGAGAAATGCGTAGCCAGAAAGGGCATTGGAGGAAATTAAACCCAGTCTCTGAATAATGTGAAAAATAATGGTCAGCAATGGAGCCGGTGCTGTGTAGCTGTTGTTCACTCAAATATTCTTTTTAAAGCAGACACACACTGTATAACAAACATGCCACACTACTACCACACTCATGCTACATTTTTGAGATAGCATATGACATTTTCATGATTTTAATCAATTTCGCATGCTAAAAATCGAATGGTCCGAAACGATACTGTTTAAAAGTAACTTACTGTCGTTCTCGAATGAGTCTGCTTTTAGATTTTTTCCCAACAGTTTTACAAAAAGCAATGAGAAAAAAAAATAGGCAGCTTACACTGACAACGAAATGACCACACTTAATGCTCATTTTCATTCATTTGTCTCTGTATCCTTAATTTGCAGAGGTGCTAAAGGAGGTGGATGAAGTGTTTGAGAAGTACAAAGGCGAGCAGGATGCAGCTCAGAGAAAGCGCCTGCAGATCCAGCTTCAGCGAGCGCTCATCATCAGCCAGGAGCTAGGTGACGAGAAGATCCACGTGGTGACCCAGATGACGGAGCTGGTGGAGAACCGCTCCCGCCAGATGGACTCCCACTCCATGTGCCTCCAGGAGCCCAGCGAAGCCGAGCGACTAACCACAGAGCGCCGTGCCAGTATCCAAGACCCCCCAGCGCCCGAGCGCACCTCAACCCGGCGCCCGCGACGTCAGCGAAACAGCGAGAGCCGAGACTCCAGCCACCCGTCAGCAAACGGCACTTTGGTGGACGACCCCTCAGAAGAGCTGTCCATCCCTCCTCCAAGGGAAAAGAAGTCCAAGTCTGCAAAGAAGAAGAAGCGCAAGTCCAAACAGGAACGGGACGCCTCGCCAGTTGAATTCGCCATCGACCCGAACGAGCCCACCTACTGTCTCTGTGAGCAGGTGTCTTATGGTGAGATGATCGGCTGCGACAATGACCAGTGTCCCATTGAGTGGTTCCATTTCTCCTGTGTGGGGCTGACCTACAAGCCCAAGGGCAAGTGGTACTGCCCCAAATGCAGAGGGGACAATGAAAAGACCATGGACAAAAGCCTAGACAAGAACAGAAAAGACCGGCGGTCCAGGTAGTGACCTTCCTCTTGAAGATATCTTCAGCCTGAAGGTTAGGACTGTCGGTCGTAGTTGATAACAGTACTCGTGATGTTGTAAGAGCACAATCGAACATCATTTGTAGCAGCGCTTATTATTAATCAAGGACGAGTTGTGATTGAACTTCTGCTGTTACATCACTGATTGTTCCCACTGGCTATAACTGCACTGTAGTCTGTAGGGAGTCCAGCTGCTGAGAGAATCATCAGCTTGAAGCTGCCATCATCCTCAAGTGTTTTGCTTTTTGTGGGACTTTTTTTTAAATTTTGACTCATGAGGAAAAAAATGAAAGTATCTCTTAGTTTACTATCCCTTTTCATTCTGGCCAAGGTTCTAATAAGAAATAAAGGTATTCCTGCTAATGATCATTATTTTCCTCAGTTTGGGCCAAACAAACTGTTTCTCTTTACTTTAACTTTCTTAACTATAGTCAGTTATTTGAAATCTGCATCTGTCTTTATACAATAATGGCTTCTAGAGAATAACCTTTACATGTAATATGTTTACAAGAGATTGATATTTAATTGAGGAGATGATTGTCGATGGGACACTGGAATAGAACGTCATGTTTGTGGACTTTAAGTTTTCACTGGTTCACTATCACTATTGTGTAAATTTCTTTTTATATTCATTAAAACAAAGTATTGTCATTCAGTTACCAATTCTCTTTTCTTTGGTGTGAAGTCAGCAACAAGGCAGTCTGCTGTGCCATTTTTCACAAAATATTAACATTCTTAACTTTTTAATTTATTTTCTAGCCACCGCAGCAGCTCTGAGCTGACAATGTTGGTCTCCAGTTGTTGGTCCAACTCTTTAGCCAAGAGTGAAATGGCTCCACATCTATTCAGGAAAATTGTTAGGAATTGAAGAGACATTCACAAGTGTCACGATGAATCCCAATGATTTTGAGTTAAGAAAAGCCCGAGGATTACCAAATAACCAATGCAACTGAATATATATATTCTTAGATGATTCAACCAAGCTAAGTTTATTATATCTATTATATCCTGTAGGTGTTGACCCAGACTGTAGAGGTCTAGTCGAGTGCTACATTAAAGTTAACGTTTATTTATATGCTGGAGAAGTAGAGAGAAAAAAAACATCCTGCCTCTTATCAAAGAAAAATTGATTTCATAAGAAATAATTCCGCTTTCCTCAGTTCAAGAAAAACACAAAGGTTTTGCTGCTACAGTCTTGGTCCGCTATGACCAGTAGCTTATGGAGGCTAATGTTAGCAAACTTTAGAAAGTTACAGGAATAATTGACATTACTCCCTTAGTTTGCTGCCTTTATGATGATTGTCTCCTTGTGTTACTTTATAGAATAATATTCACCATTATCCTTTTACAGAGGTGGAAGTAACCATGTACTTTCCTTAAGAAGCGTACTTAAGGTACTTGTACTAGTCCTTTGAGTGTTTCCATCTTATGCTAATTCAGACTTCTTTTCTACATTTATATGACTTAAGTTAAAAGTCAGATTCTGAATAATATTACAAAATATTACCACCAAATAAATGTTGGTCCATTATTATAGAGCTAGCTACCCAGCAGTATATACAAAGTAGCTATAATGAGCACCCACTTTACCAGCTGCAACATCACAGTGACGCATCAATAATTATAACATGATAATATATATATAATACCTTTTCATAGTGAGTGCTTTTAATTTTGGTACTTCAAGTATATTTTTTATACTAATACTTCTGCCCTTTACCACAGTAAATTTTTGAATGAAGGACTTTTACTTGTAACAGCATTGCTGGCATGTGGTATTACTTGCACTGCTTTTACTTGAGTGAAAAATCTGACTACTTCTCAGCCACCTTTGTGGGAATGTTACTTGTGGCTACAGTTGTTTGCTTTTCATGGAAAGTTACATAGTTTAGCTTTCATATAAACACAATTGCCAGATCACCTAGCTAAAACCAAAGCACTCTAATACAACAGTCCTGCATCAAATCTTACTTTCATTAAGAATATGATTATTAAAACTCTTATGTAGAGGAGCTGGGGTCTTAAAACTGGTACTAAGTACACTGAACACTGATTGGGGCAATATTAAGGTTTTAGTTTATGTTCTATAATGTAACGTGTTCCGCATTCTCTGATGTCTGTCCATCATGTGACCAGAAGAATACTGGCTGCAGAGTGCCTCCTTTGCGTCCCATTGTTCCTCCCTGCTGCTGGACTCTCCAAACTGGTCTCTGTCTTCAGAGACTTGCATTGCTGAGCTGTCAGTCCTGCTTGCTGACCTGACACTGATGAGGATGGGGCTGTGGCTGAGGCTGAGCAGGACAGAAACCTCATGCCCATGAAGCAGCAGCAGCACAGACAAGATGCTTCACATCTCCAGGTCCCACAGGTTCAACTGGATGATTATGGCAACATAAGAAGTTACCATGGCACATTCTGCTGTGTATGATATGACAATAAAAATGAATATTATTCCTAAAGGAGTAAAGTCCATAGTTTTGTACTTAGACTGATTTTTTTAGTAAACCAATTTTTGGTGGGGATGTGTTATAATCCTGAAGATTTCAATCCACTTCAGATTTCATGTGTGTTTTAATGGTATAGGTCCTAGAGTTCTGTGAGAGGTTACCACTGGGCCTGCAATCATGCCTTGACTGTCTACTCGGTATGCTCCTAGAAACAACCCTGGGCTGTGAGGTGATTTTAGTGTAGTAGCATTGACTATACTCAGCCATTACAAGAGCTGTAAAAACAATTCATATGCTTTTCTGAGCCTCACATACACTCTGATATCACTCTTCCTATAATGAAAACTGAAGCCTTTGATCTAATAACCGACCCATGCCGTTCATGTGCTTGTAAAGTCAGCTGTGTGAAACACTGCAGATATCTTAGCAGCCCTCTGCTGCCCCCTCTGTCGTTTGAATGCAGGGTTGTTTTCAGTCTGCATGCCCACTAATGTTCATGCGCTATGTGTCCCAAAAATGTGGAAAACTTAGGAAGCTGGAAAAACACTTAAGGCAAATGGTGGGGCTGGACGATTATTCATTTTTTACATTGACAATGTAATTAGATTTATAATTTTCAAATCGCTAGAGCCACCATTTAAATAACCATAACTAACCGTGTCTTAACAAATGGTATGAGCTAGGCAGGCCTTGCACATCCATGGCCAATCCATACGTGATTTCACTTACTGTGGTTATGTAAACCTCTCACCCAGAGTTGGTGTGAATAGACTTAGCTGGATTTACATCTCCTTCATTCTCACGTGACCCTGGAGTTTAATTTACATTTACATTTAATCATTTTGCAGACACTTTTCTCATTAGGTAGAAGCTTAAGTACAGCAGGTGACCTTGAAGGAAGCACTACATCCTAAACCTGTTGAATAAGAAAAAGTGCAAGGAGATCAGGTAAAGTGGTTGTGGTACAAAGAAAGTGCAGAGTAAGTGCTAGTTAGGCATGCTATGGTGTTAGAGATTTTAGAAGAGGAGGTATTTTCGGAAGAGATGAGTCTTCCAGAGATTCTTGAAGATAGAGAGGGACCCTGCTCTGATAAGATTTGGTAGAACCACAAATGAGAACAGTCTGGACTGTGATTACCTTGTATGCAAGGATGGCAATGCCAGTTGACGTTCCTTGGTGGAACACAGTAGTTGAGAAACAGCATAAGCCTGTATGATTGAGTTCAAATAGATGGTTGTAAACCCACAAGTCACTCTGTAGACAAGCATTTGTGACTTAAATTTGATATAGAAAATTATCACAGTTTAAATCGCAATTGCATTATTGGTAAAAAAAATTGCACATAATTCCAATTTGAATCCCCTGAAGGAGAAGTGGATGCTGCCAGGTACAAGGATGATTGCTATAAAGAAATTACAGTGAAAATACATTAAAATGTGTTTAATAACATGATTAGATCAGAAATGTAGATAAATGTTTCTATTGAAAGGCTAACAACTGGATTTTAACTTTTTTTTAGCATTAAAGGCTCAGCTTGTCCAAGTTATGATAAACTCAAAAGTTACTGAAGATGTGTTGGCTGATCAACACTTTAATCTGTTCAAATTCAAATCCAATTAAATAGCCGTATCAGTATCAGCCTCCATCAACCGGCTGTTTATCCACCAAAGACTGTATTTATTATTTTCATATTTATTTTAAGTGTGAAAACATGCTCTAATATGCCACTTGTATGTGAAAGACCCTTGAGGAAACAGTTGGTTTTTAACACCGGCGTGTGAAGACAAACACACATCAGTCATGTGACTGAGAGCCTGATAAATCTACCCATGCCTTCATAGGAACTTTAACTAACTTTCAGTTCTATTTTCTAAGTGACAGTGGAATGGCTTTGGTTCCTCTGTCTTGTAAATGTTATAGGACTCTTCTATTCTCAGGTTAGTATGTCGGAGCAAACACTAAGAACATTGATATGAAAAATGCAAGAAGCATTTTTATATCTAAACATTAAAACTTAAATACAGAATATACTCTTGGGTTTGTCCTGTCTGCAAAATGATAGTTAACCCAATGGCAGCAAAATTAGCATCATTATAATCTCAGATACAAGCAGTGTTTTAATTGTGGAGTTACAAGCTCATGTTACAGCTTCAGTGGGGCCATATTAACCTGCTGGGGGTCCCTAGGGAAAAGGTAATCTGAGAGCCCTTTTTCATCCCCCACCTGTCTCATGTTCTTCAACTTAGTTTGGTTAGAAATGTATCAAAATGTATTTAAGAATATGCATTGCACAAGTATAAAATCAAATACAAAAATCATATCAGGGATATCTATAAGTGATAAGTTACTAATCAGACATGTACCTGATTTTTTTTTCTATTTGAGTTGCCTCCCAAAAATACTATGCTGGTTCTGGAGTGTCTCAAACAGAGTGTTTCAATATTTGGTTGCTTGGAGCCTTAATGTTGCTAAGACAGAAAGTGTCTTTAAGTCAATCTATGGTGTCTCTCTCAGAGTCAGAGTTTAGTCCAAATCATCTGTCAAGCAGACAAGAATTGCCAATAGTGTCACAGATGATCAGGAGCTCAGAGAGACAAAAAAGTATGAAAAATGTGAGCTGCATCCACAAACAGAGGAGCGGGACTCCTCTGTCAGACATTTGAGACAAGCTACACAAATGTGGGATTTACTAAATAATGCTTTAATTAGTAATTCCAGAGTAACAGTAGTGAGGACCTCAGACTTTCAAGATCAGCAACATCTTTAACATCACTTCAAACCGATCTGTTTAAAAACAGCCTTTCATTCAATTTTTTGTACCATTTTAGTTTCCTAGCTCCACTTTGTTTAATGTTTTTGTTTGTGTTTTGTGGTATATTTGCTTTATTTGTTAATTGTTTGGTCGTTTTAATACATTTTTGTTAATATTTGGGGTTTTTTATCCAATTTTAAGTTTTAATATTTACTCTCCTCTGTAAAGGACTTTGGAAAGGTGCTATTTTAAATAAAGATGATGAGGATAATGATGATGAAGATTATTATTACTATTAAATGGACTGTAGTTCTATAGTGCTTTCCTAGTCTTATTGAACATTCAAAGCACTTTGCACAACTGTCACATTCACCCATTCTTACACACATTCATACAAGGCTTTTCTATACATGTAGCACTTTCTATATAGACACAAAGATATTCACACACTCCTGATACATTGGGGGCAATGTGGGGTTCAGTATCTTGCCCAAGGACACTTTGATATATGGACTGGAGGAGGCAGGGATCAAACCACAGACCTTCCAGTCAGTGGATGACCTGCTCTACCACAGCCACCTTATTATTATTATTTTCATTATTGAAGTATTTCTTGTTTTACTCTTATGTCCTATAATCTGGGTTACCAAATATTCAGAAAAACGTGATATAATTCTTAACTATGGCATTATTTTACCTGGAATTGACCGTGAATACTCAATCTATTAGAAACATCACAATTACCATCCCTATAAGATAGTAAAAAATTTCCTTCAGTTCTTAAAGGTCTTTACCAATTAGGTGAACATTAATCAATCAAACAAATTACTCAAAAATAATTGCCACACAGTTAACTTGGGGCATTTGGGCCTCCCATTTTAATTTAGTTTTTTAAATTTATTGTTCTATATTTCATATAACTACTGCTCTTATTGCTGAGCTGTCCTTCTTTTTCACCAAACACATTTCATCGTACCATTTGCTCTGTTACCATATCATATGCCTAATAAATCAAAACTAATATTGAACTGACACTAACAGTAGTTCCTCAATTTGTACAAGTTACAATCAGATCTATGTGTACTAACATTTCATCACATTTCTAAAGTGCTTTTCAAAACCAGAGTTTGAAGAATTTCAGGGATTGGCCAAACATAAAGCAATAAAACAATTACATGGCCATGTCAATAAAGAAAGCTGAACACATTTACCTGCTACTTTCTGAAACAACAGAGACTATTCTGTCTGTGTTTTCTGTGATAGATACATAGCAAACTCCAGGCTCATTCCTCAGTCTTTTCATTACCCTAATAATATGTAAAAAAAGGTCCAATCACACATCACCAAGTCAATTACAAATCTCCTATTTTTATCATCAGAAAACTGACCAATACGACGCATAATTATTTTAAACAGTCACATATACTTAAGACTGAAAATTTAGTAAACAAACCAGAACCAAAAGTGACTTCCTGTTGTTCCTTATACAGGTCCAATAGGGTGACGAATGGAGTCCTCTGGTCATGGCTGTAATTGGTCAGGTGATGGCTGGAGTGAGTAAGAGCTGCAGTGTGGAGGATCAGCAGTGATGTTTTATTCTTAAGGGTGTGGAGATGTTCCTGGCACACCGAGCTGAAGACATTGAGAGCGACGTAAGAGCACACCCCCACCTGAATAAAGGTGTGGTATGTAGGTCAATAACGCAACAACTACTAACTACTAATGATATAAAGAAACTCGATGTAATAAAGCCAGGATAAAATACAATTATTCTACATTTTTGCCAACAATGCTGAGGTTATTGTTTAAAAATAAAGTTATATTTTCAAAACTATCTTTAAAAGGTAACTTTTAAAAAATATTTTTTTGCTTTTTTATGAACAGCTCAACACAATTGAAGAAAAGAAAAATAGAAAAGAAATAGGCACATCTATGAAACATTGCACAACATTTTGAGTCAGCTGTCACAGAATCACTGCAGCAACAACCCTAAGTGTTCCTCATCATCTCATATGCATTTATATAAAAGTTCTACATAAACTGGCAGATACACTCACATATTGATGAAACAGTTTCCACATTTTGGTAAAGTGAGCTATCTTAGAGTGTACTGGGCAAATAACGAGGTCCAATAGGATATGCTCTATTATTATACTTTCCAGCCAGAAATTCTGGGAGCTGTACAGAAAATCCACTAAAGTAATGTGTTTTTTTCATACACAGAATGTTAGAAGAATGTTCTGCACATTCTTAAAGTGCATATTAGGGAAACATCGAGAAGTGATACTGAACCCAGTTCCAGCCCAGTTCCAAACATATTCTACATTTCATACAGGACGACTTCCCAGTATTTTTGTAATGTGGGGCAGGACCAAAGACAATGTGTAAGACTGCCAGTATTAATTTTTTGAGGGAGGTGGTGGGCTTAAATTTACAGAAGCAGCCAAGTGATACATACACTCTTTGCAATATTTTAGCTGGTAATGCAGTGGTTCAGTTAAAAATTGTAATTTTTTTTGTATTGTTTCAAATATCCTCCCTCATATTTTCTGTAATCTCTATACTCAGCTCCATTCCTCACAGGGTTATTAATGGCTGGAGTAAGAGTAGAGTTTAACCTGGATCATCCTTCAATGCATTGTACTGCTCTGAAACACTTAACTGTATTGCTACTGGGTTATTGTGACAACCTTTGACTGATTTCAGATTTCCTGAGTAAAAAAAAAAGAGAAAGTTCAGGAGAGGACACTTAGAAAAGCTTAATTATCCTGCCTACTAGATGAAGTATTATTATGAACCCAGTCTGCCCTTTTTTGTAAAAGGGCACTTAATTGATATTTTTTTTAGGTCTGGAAAATCCAGACCACCCACCTCACTGGTGAGCTGTAAATTGGACATTTTAATGAAAGGTCTTTGTTTATGCCAGATTAAAGAGCCAAACCAACCATTTATCTTATGAATTATATGTGAATATAATGGGGATTATTCTCTTTGGACAAAGCAAACAGGGGAGAACACTCAATTTTAGAAATGAAGCCATGCGTAACCAGGATATTGGCAGGGACCAGGTCCTGCTTGATTTTAATCAAGCAGGAAACAGGAAATTCCCAAGAACACGTGGTGAAACGCAGGTGTTATATTCCCAAATACACAAATCCTGTGGGGGACCATCTGAGAACTAAGGAAGAAGGAGATTGCGGCATGACCTCAGATTTGGAAAATTGTATCTTATACCAAGAGAAGGCACTAGACTGTTAACCCAGTCTGTCTCCTCACATAGCTCTGTTCAATCAAATCCGACAACAGAAGAGTCTGGAAGGTCAGACTCAGTACTCAGATGTTTCTATGACAGGGGCTTCGGTCGGTTAAGTAAAACTTAGCTGATAAAAAAGAAATTAACTTAAAGGGAGTGTTTTTGATTTTTTAGCCAAAGACCAACTTGGGGGCAGCTGTTACATTAAGCATCTTTACATTTCATTCTGGACACTGTTGAGAGAGAATCTGAGGATAAAGTTTAGACTAAATAAGTATCAAACGTCCTAAGCTAATGTACTCAAGGCATTAAATATAGTCTGACATGAGATTAATATGATGGGGGCCACATCCTGCTTTTTAAGCTCCTGCCTGAAAAGATGCAAAATTTGAAGTTGTGAGCAAGCACCGCATCAGTGCTGGTGTGGTGGCCGAGCTCCACTTTGACTGGTCTGCAGATGAAATGCTGCCCGGTCAAGTTCCACATTTAACCTGTCCCTGGTCTGATGAATTGACACACAGCATACCTGCCAGCAGAGGAAGCCAGACTCCATCAAACTAGAGTACAAACATGGAGTGTATGATACCGCAATGTGTCTGTTTTAATGGATAGTAATTATACTGATACCGATCCTTCACAGTTCCTGGCAAAAAAAACCTCGGTGAAAATAACAAGTTCTCAGGTATACCATCATATTTTAGTCTTGTCAGGGAGTTTGATTTCAATTTCACAGAGTCAGGTGCATATAGTAATTCTGATTTAAGATTGGCAGTAGAAATAATGGCTGAAGCTAGCTAGCTAATTAAAATTAACTTCACAAGGGTCTTCAAATATGAATTTGATGGCTACATGCCTGATGTAACATTAACTCAACACTATGTAAGGATATGAAAAAGACTGATGCTGAAGCCAACAGAAAGCAAATAGGAATAACAAATGGAAAAGCAACACAAATGTTATATTTGTGCTCTATTGTAAACATTTGAATATATAGGTTTACAGGACTGAGGAAAAGGAAGTGTTCCCGTATCCAATAAAAACAAATATTTACATATGTATATATACATATATATATATATACACACACACACACACATATATATATATATATATATATACACACACAGAAAATATATATATATATATATATATATATATATAGTATATGTTGTATGCCCCAAAAATCTAATTATTACTAAACCAATTTCAATGCAGTTGCTAACATGTAGTAGAGAAGCCTGTGATGTTACCTGCAGACTTTTATGTTAACAACTACTACTACTACTGCGCTCCTTTTCTGTTTCTCTGTAGAATTCTGTTTCCTACAGTCATACAGCTCCTACATAGTAATACGTATAATGAACAGAGATCATCTGAAATAGTTATTTAGGGCTGCTGTTTATAGCTGGAAGTGTAAGAGCCTTTGTCCTTTAAGACCTAAAATTTATAATGAACCATTAGAACCTTTAAGACAGAAATTCAGCTTTTATAAAATTCTGTAATTACACAAATGAAAACATATATGCATCAATAATCTTTATATAATAGCCTATCCAATCTGTAACTGTCTTTATGAAGATATCAAGGTGAAATATAAGAGTTATCTATCAATTTTTACCCACATGGGGTCACTAGTAACTTTTTTGCACTGATCCAATAAATGGGAATTTAGAAGTTACTATCGAGTAATTTATCAAACAGGCTTTCTGTTCAATATTGGAATATTTTCAGTAGCTTTTTCCAAAATTACATTTAGTTCATTTAGCTATTACAGTTCACTAATGACAAAAGCCTAAATAAAACAAACTGTGAGGAGTCCCTAAACAAACAAAAGGCCAGTATGAATTATTAATGACAATTTACACTTTGCATGTTGTAAAGAAAAACTTGCTACTTACTAAGACTGTTTCTGTTGCGGGTCCACATTCTGTCATCTTCTGCTGTCCATCTCTCATGTACAAAAGCGTAAAATGCCAATTTTCTGGTTGTAAATTTCAAATTAAAACCCCTAAAGGATACAATAAAATTCCTGAATGAGAAATAATGTCAGTGAAAGTCTAACAAACAGACTGCTGACTGTTTTAAAGAAGTTAAGTCATCAAAGTATTATCTGGAGCAGCCATATAGATACATGTGTGACATTTGACAAATTTTAGACTTGAAACTCCCGAATAAGAGGACACAACCTCACTTTCCTAAATGCTAGCAACAACCCACTCATCACTTTCTTTTATTTTAAGACACAATCACTCAACTTCTTTTGTACCTCAGGTACAATTTTGTAACTTCACACTTTTGGGACAGAGTAGACAACCATTCTCAATCTTTGCCAATGTGCTAATGTGTTCAAAGCAATGTTTGCGTCTTTAAAAATAGTTCAGCTATGTTCACACAAAAAAGGAGAAACCACTTATTCACATGAATCAGCACTCTTACATAAACCGTTTACAGAATTCATGTAACCAATGGTAAATGACATAATTAGACAAGCAGCAGACCAAATTTGGTTTTATTTATATATAAAAAAATTTAAGTTTTTCAATTCATAGGGAAAATGAACCATTTATCAAAGTAAGAAAGTGGTGAAAGGAGAAACATTTTGTGTGTTATTAAAAATTTCTCTGCTTTCACACAGTTACATGATACCTCAGAGTAAGAGCAGGATGCTACTTGACACTTCAAAACATCCTTTTAGAGCCACAATCCAACATTTATGGCTCACTGCCTGACAGCTGGGGTTAAACTCACTGGCTGAAAACATGGCAGTGATGGCAAGTATCTCCAGCACACTCTGACCTGATGGATGACTGAGCAGAATATCTGAGGGCTAAGTGAAAAAACAGCAGGGGCTTCTGAGAAATTCCAGCTCAAAATCTCAGTTTGGCCAAGTGTGTGTGTGTGTGTGTGTGTGTGTGTGTGTGTGTGTGTGTTTATCCTGAAGTCCACTGTTACCCAGCCTGCTTTGGTTGTCAGGATGGAAGCAGCCATTGTGAGTGTAACATGTTGGTGAGGTTGGATGTGAAGGCTTCTGGGCAGCAGCATCAACAGGCTGCAGTGATCTCAGACTTCACTGCAGTTTTGTGTAAAGCAGCACCACATCACTCCCCTGAGGCTTAGTCGTCATCTTTTCCACCTGTTTTACTCAACTGCAACAAAAACCCAAGAAAACAATGATACCACTGGTTTGTGTTAAGGATTGTCTGACTATATTTTAAACAATGTAGTTTTCACTTACGTGCTGGAAGATGGTTGTAGCAATGAACAGGGTGAAAAGACAAAAGAGCATGCAAAAGTTCCTTATTAATGTTGCTATGGACTTAAAATATTTTTATGTGTAACATCTAGTGGAGAAAAGGTAAAAATGCACCTACTTTGATAACATCAACCCAGTTCCAACCTCTTGGCAGCTCTCCCTTGTGATCTGAAAGCACAAATCCTTCTGTTATCTGTTGACTCCACAGCCTCACGACTGACTTTACCATACTGGATGTAGTCATAGCTAATATGTACCAGAAGCCAAACTTTAGACTTTATAGGACATTTTAATACTAAAGGCAAATTTGAATTAAAGACCAACTGACATTTAAATTAAGTTGGAACTATAACCTGGAAGCATGGGTTGATCTGTACAAGCTCATATTTGAAACCAAGCAAATAAATCTGAAATTTGAAAGCCATGATTATACAGAACACACATTACTTTTTGTATAGTAATTGGACAGCCTTTTAGGGAATAACATCTTGGGTTTGATTTTTTTTTAATCCTAGTCAGTAAGAACAAATAGTGAGTGTTATTTTCATTTGGTTGTGCAGTAGGAAATTAATATGAAACCTCTTAGTATTTATAGTTAATGGGGCCAAATCATAGTGTATAAACCCAACAATATGACAAATACCAGTAATAATCCAACAATATGACAAATACCAGTAATAATCCAACAATATGACCAACTGAAGACTGGTCTGATTGATGTACCTGTTCTGTTAATAATCCTTCTCTTCTGAGCTTTTGTCAGCTGTTCTTTCTTCTTCTTCTTGGATGTTGAGCTGGTGGTTGTCACCTCGCTGCTGGATGTCAACGTCTACAATACAAAAAATATTCAACAGTTAATTCTATTGAAACGACCACTCTGGCAATTTGTTCAGTGTTCTTTCAAACAAATATTCAGTTATGAGGCACAGAATACTGTTGCTCAGAAAAACCAAAGTGAGGTTGCGCAGGAATGAAAATACAATGAATTACCAAAGACTCAATTTTAAAATCCTAACACACTCAAGTAAAATTCTAACTTATGTAATTTTATTGGAACAGATTCTTTATGTAGTGTATAAAATGAACATAAAAATCCCAATGGTGGCTTTTTCTTGGGTGCAGTTTATGTGATATATCTAACTGTATTTTTTGGCAATCACATTTTTATGCCTATAACCTTCCCCCAAGGCACTGAGTATTACCAGCTAATTTTTAAACTGTAATGTGGGGAGAAAAAAAGAGCTCCAACTCAGGGTTAAAACTATTGCAGTACTGGCCACAATGTCTGATTGACACAAGCTCTCTGGGAGAGTGCAGTCCAGAAACCCCTCAGCAATCAGCTGTATGTACTCAGGATGCTCACAAGACAGAGAAATTTGAAAACTGTAGTAGTGAAATGTACTAACCACAGCAGTCACTACAGGCTTATGGTTCTCCATGAGGGATTCCTGGTTTTCCTTGGCCCACTCAAACAGGGTGTACATCATCGCGGTCCCCAGGTTAGCCTCCACTTGCTCCTCCAGCTTTGACAGGATCAGCTGCTTTGTCTCTACAGAGCTGTAATTGAACCAACATAATGGAAAGAAATATAAGTCCATATTATACAGTATTTGTTTGTGTCCATGAACAACAGTTTTATACATCAGTCATGAACTCAACGGGATGAAAGTTGTTAAGCCATTTCAGCTTATTTAAAAGGGCACTATGTGTTGAATTTTAACATTTCTAACTTTGGAGCCCCCCAACTGTAGTCTCAAAAGCATATATTGAAGTGGATAGTAATTAAATTTTACAATTTAAAAACACATAGTGCCATGATTATACTTAAATTTGAGAACTTTTTGGCCAATAAAGAACTAGAGGCTATAGTATTTCATCGACAGACTTTGATTCCAGGGTGTGTGGATCCTTCAAACAGCTTTTAAATAAATATCTGAGCAAAATTTTCTTAATGGGTTGGTGGTTGCGTTTGGGCAACTCATTACCCCCATAGTTCTAAAATCCTTGTTATGACCCTGACAGCACCTGTTTTCCACAAACAGAAGTTTATTCTATCAGAATATTATTGGAATAAAATTGTATAATAAAATTACACACACACACACACACACACACACACATATATATATATATATATATATATATGTAAAGACAATTATTGCAATCAGAAATATTCAACCCCCGAAAGATTTTAAGGATTTATCAATTAAAGTTTTCTCAAAGAGCAAGATTTTGCTTCAGCTGACTTTTTTATGAGTAGAGTGATACATTACATCAACACAGAAATTGCATGATGTAGTATTTGTGTGTAACAGTATAATTTGTCAAGATAGCCATGTCACAATTATTTAACCCCTATTTAATATTGTTGTTTTCAAAGCTGTCTGACAGTTTTTATGGCCTAAAGTGGAGTTGAAACATAATTAGATATACTATGAGCGATGCAGGGATGCAAGAGGAAGGGATGAGATATTTTAATCATTTCCTCAGCTAGAATGATTATTTTGTGATTTGTACACCCTTATATTCTATATAGGCTGTAATAAAGAGCCATGTTCATTAAGTGTTGGTTACTGTTAGTGAGGCCACTGTCAGAATAACAAATTATTTTATAATCTAGCTGGCACCTTGCTACTAGTTGGGTTTAAATCTAAAGCATGATATGAAAATAGGTTGGAGGTGGGGCAAGTACAAAGTTATGCAGAAATAGAGACAGGACGAGCATTTTTTTCATGCAAGCGACACGTCGCCCTGTTCGCTGATGCACAGAGCACTTTAGGACATCTTAATTTGTAAACATTGAAACAATCTGATGCTTGCTCATCAGTATCACATCCTGTTAGGAGTTGTTTTGAGGTCGTCAAAAGATAACAGTATTGACACTCACTAAAAAAATATTTGTAAACTGTTTATTACAATTGTTCCTACAGAGCCCTTCAGTGGCAAAAGTGCTGGTGTTTCCCAGATTTTGCTGCTATCTGATAATCTGTGCTTCATATGTAAATTATATATATGACATGATTAATATATTACAACACACTGTTTTCAACATACATCCTGTTGTTGAAAAAGGCATCAAGGGAGATTTGTGGGGCCGTCTCAGGGTACGTCTGTGGCCATGTGACGTCCAGGATGAATGCTTTGGTGTCCTCCAGCGCTCCTATCTTTTTATATATAACAGAACGTAAGACACATTACTAGAAAAGAATCAATGCAAACTGTTTGTGAAAGGTCTTAAGTTACCAGTGAAGATGATTTTGAGAATTTCTGTTTTATAAAACTTGATGTATATCCTGTTGAAACAGGTAATAGTAGTTTTTAATTAGACGTGGACAGTAAAGAGGCAAGTACTTACCCGAAACTGAAAGGACACTGGACTGATTTCCTTGAAACCCTCATCTCCCTCATATATGGAGCGAAGAGCCTCCAGCTCCATCTGTAATTAAATAAGAAAGGTAGTGACAGGTTCGTTTGATATAAGTAGTTAATTAGATGAACAGAAGAATGTTGTGATAGCTTCCTGGCACCTAACACTATTTAGAAATATGGTAAATTAAACCTGTGGAAAGCTGAATGGTTGCGGAATAGAAACAAAGACCTTACACATGACAATGGTAACTTATTTTTTAATTCGGCATACAAGTAATTCTCCAGGTATAAATGACTAGCATTCAAGTCCGCCTTTAACCTGCTAAAGCCGCTTGCTACTGTATATATAGGAAAAATGGCTTTGGTTTTATTGATATAGTTTTGCTGATTGATGGATAACAATATACACCGAATGACTTTGTGCAGGCTTTCAATTGAAAAAATGCCTTGACTGTGTAGTTCCCGTGGTATGAAGTCCTACCTATAATTAAACACACATTCATTTAGCAGAATTTGGATGGAGTTTGGCGTTATACATTCTTCGTTATGAACGACACAAAATAGGGTTCAACGACAACAACTAAAGGCACTTTCGACACCCTGGCCTTGCTGCTATAACAGTGAGACAGAGCTCCTGCACACTGATTAAATGCTGACATGTTAACTTGTTCTGCTGTCTGACAAGCAGAAAAGCTGTCAACTGAGTCTGGCAACCCAGACCCGAATGCTAACAGTCTTGCTAGGGATAAGTAGTTAGCTGTTAGCCGCTAACGGCAGCCGCTCTACTACAGCATCATCATTTATTCATACCTCTTGATCCTCGTTAGCTGTCATGACTCTCCTGCTGCTACTGTGTGAATTCTCTCAGTTTAGAGTTTCCAGCTTCTAAAAATTCCACAGTTAACAACCCATGTCTGCCATTAAAACTTTACTATCTCAATAATTTAACTACTGCCTCAGCTGGTACAGCCAGTGCCACCATGCTACAACACGCATGCGCAACAGGGCACGTAAAGTGTGACCCGCATCATTGGTGGACGCAGCCTCACATGTATGTTTAAAGAGGACTTCACACATGAGTACCTTAATCAATAAGATACACGTGAATATATCAGTTTTGATAAACAATAAATAATACATACAAAAATAAATCAGATATGGTTTAGTCATGGGGTTATATTAGATGAACAACTTTTTGCTGCACATGTTCATTTAACGCATTATGAAGACCAGTTACATGAATAGAATAAGGTTGGTGTGACTGCTAAAGGGTGTATGACAAATGTTTAAAAATTAAGATCAAGATGCATTTACAACATCATATTCTTTGGAAAATTCACATCATCAGTGAAAACACTCAAATTATTTCAGCAGGAATAAAATATGAGATGAGACGTTACTCTTCCCCAAGAGCAACGCTTTGGGGCATCTCTTTTGACATACTATATGTTCTACATGGAAGCAAAGTAGTTGTATAGACATAGTGTAATGCATGGTAATAAATATACTGTTAGTGATAAAGTGAGAGAGGTTTCAAAGAGCCAGGTTTCAAAGAGCCAGGAACATCTGGTAAAACATGCTTTAAACTAAATAATCTTGTGATTTTATGTAGATTAGAAAAATACACTATTTTCCATTTCTTAGCTCATTGTATTTTCACGCAAAGAATTCTGGATGGACTTGGACCATTTCATGATATTTTTGGACACTCTTTGCATAGGAAATGAATGTGCAAACTGTTCAATGAATAAAAAAGACAAATGATAAACTATAAATACAATGTAATAACAGTGCTAATTCAAACATGAATATTAATGCTCTGGTATTTGTCTTCATCTTTAGTACAGTTGCAAAATTTTCAAAAATCACTTATTTACTTGCAAATCATTAATTCTGATGAATATAGCAGGAACATCTGAGAAACATTCAAGGATCAGGAGGGGCTGGATCTGAGAGATAGAGAGAGAGCAGGATAGTAGATGTTTGAACTGCTGTTACTGAGGCTGAAGGGAGAAAACTAATCAAAAATAGCAGCTATGACATGGTTACTTAATCTGCATTCTTTGAAAATAGGGCTCAAACTAGAGTTAGACCAGAGTGAGTTTGAAAACTGACACCAGTCCCAACTCGAATTCACTCAGGAGAGCACAGACCTCAGCCAAGGCCAATGTCAAACAACATACACCAGACTTCAGAGAAAGAAATTCATAATAAATGATCTGTATCTGCCTTTAAATGTAATGGTTTCTTCCCTGGCCAATGCTCCATTCCTTCAACAAATTTAATACAGTAATTTTTGCATGATCCTGCTGACAAACAAGAAGATTAGGTTGAAAAAAAATAACCTCCTTAGTGGTGGTAATTACAAGTATTATTAAATTTGGTTATTATACACAGGAAGACAGGCAACTCAGTATAACTGCTTGGATCCAGTTTATTTAAAGGAGCAGACATTTTAGACATATGCTCATTTTTGTGTTTTACTTAGAATCGGCTGAGATAATCGAGACAATCCTCTTTTTCCCCGTTTGTCTGCTAACCTTGCCAACCTCTGCTTGTCAATTTGATCAAATTAACTTTGTTTTTGATCTACCTGCCTTTTCAAAAGTAGTTTTGACTTGTGTGTCAGAAATCAAAACCATATAATTTTATTTTAGTATCTCATAATTTTTTTAGTGTCATTATTTGGGTTTACCATGGATCTCTGTTATTTTGGCAGAATTGAACTTCCATATCAGTGTGGTCTAACCAGACTTGTAGTTTGACTTAAACCACACCTCAGTTCCTGGTTATGTTCAAATTTTGTTTTCTTTATTTCCTGTTGTAATCATTAAAAAAACAACTAAATATTCTTTTAATATTCTTTGAGGAATTACTATTACATAGAGAGTAGTACTTTTGCTGATGTTTGTATTTTGTCTTTTAAAAAACAAGCTATAATGGGAGAGAGGTCAGGTTGTAGCAGAAGACAGGAATGTTCTTATGACAGTCTTATAAGATGTACAAGTACTATTCCACTACATATACTGTATAAAGTGTGTGTTAGCAGCATCTAAACCAGTCTGGCAAAGATAGCTGTTGCTATACTCATATAAAATGACAGTTAATCTGCTCAATCAGAGCCACAGCGTAAAAGTGAATTAGCTTTGATATACTATGCCAATAGCACTAGGACTGATGAGTATAATGTTAATTGCCAGCAGTGTGGGGGAGGCAGTGCTAATTTTCCCTGTGCAACTGAAAATGACACATGTTGTTTGAGTTGCATGTTGATCCTCTGAGTGGTTCCCCTCAGGTGAAGAAGGCAGCCATGGTGGAGGAGGAGGATCAAGAGAGATTAAGCGAGAGGAGGTCACTGACAAGGTTCTGGCTTTCATTGTCAAGTATGTGAGAGTTTGCACTCTTCTGATAAGATGGAAGGGTTTACTTGGTCAAATAGAGAGAACTTGTTCTTTTCCACATTAACTATTGTTTATTGTCAGCTATTGACAAGGGTGGTAGTTTTCTGTACTTTTTTTATTGTCAGTAAATTTAAAGTAAAATGAGTTTTGAACTGCCAGGCAGGAGGCCTAGAGGAAGACCAAAGAGGAGGTTTATGGATGTAGTGAAAGAGGACATGAAGGTAGTTGGTGTGAGTGAAGAGGACGCAGAAGACAGGGTTAGATGGAGGACACTGATTCGCTGTGGCGACCCCTAAAGGGAAAAGCCGAAAGAAAAAGAAGAAGTAAATTTAAAGTAAAGACCAAACCAACAATACAAATTTTAGTATTTTCTGACTTCCCTCCTCTCTCAGTTGTTCAATCCCCAAGCTCCTAAAATTAGTAAAATTTAAAATACTGGAATCAGATGTCTCTGCTAGTTATTAAACCTCAAAAATTCTACTTGATATTTTACCTGAGACTGCTAAAGCCTCACAATAAAGATCTACTGAGCTTTGACTGCATTTTGACATAAAACAAGTGCTGTGGCTTCTGTCCCTCAATCTCTCACATTGGATGTACTTTAGGAAGGGATTTCTTGGGTCAGTTTTGACACTGTGATTGACTGTGTTATATTGAGTATTTTGTTCTCTCATTTGGGGGGAAGGTAGTTGTTAATAGTATTTTTATGTCTGTGTGTACAGGCTGTAAGGTTGAACAGATGCCATCCTCTGGTTAATAGGAAAAAACTTTACAGGGACACAAGAGGGCGCCTAGAGCTTAGTCTTGATAACATGCACACTGCTCCAAGATTGGCTGCCTGATATTGAGGTTCTCTGTCTCAGTTGAATATTCTCATGCACACAGAACTTTTGTCGATTATTAAAAACCACCAAGTCAATTGTGTTTATATAGCTAAATATCAAAAGTTTGCCTGAAGGGGCTTTACAGTCTGGTCAACATTCGACAATGTCCATCCTCAGCACTGTATAGCACTTTTCTATCTTGATGTACAAAGAGATTAACAATTGGCTCTGATTTACACACCCTCAACACTGATAGCGGTGGAGTCACCATACAATGTACTGGCCTACCCGCCGGTAGAGACTTGAGACCAGTGTCTTGCTCAAGTACATTTTTTGAGATATGGAGAGAAGGAGCCAGGAATCAACCCCCCATCCTTGTGCTTAGTGGAAAACTGGCCACCCCAACAGCAATGGGAGAGAAAAAAATGGAAGAAACTGGAGGATCAACAGATGAAGGATCCTGTTTCCAGGACAGACAGACATGCAGTGGATGTCCTCTGTACACAATACAGCAACATACCTAAAATTCATATCAAATTCTAATCTAGATCACAAAGTTTCTACATGTCAGGTTGAACTTGGGGGAGGTTTTGTACAAGGGGTCTAAAAAGACAACATTTTCCTTTTCTGTTTTTCATTGTAGTTCTGAGATATCTATTCAGTAATTAACCTGTGATGTTAGGAGCAGCACAGTTACGTTACAACAGGCACTTGGTACCACAGAGGAAAAAAAAAATTAGAGCAACACGCAGACGCGTGTAGACTTTTTTGTCCAGTATGAATGTATTTTTGATGCTGACTGCACAGTGATTGGCTGTTGACCCAAACCTATATGGATGGCTTCAAGGGTTTAGAGGTCAAAACCTATTGTTTACCTACATTAATTATCATAATTTGATGTTCTATGTGTGTACAGGGGGGTTTCAATGGTATTACACACCTCTTAGTAGCCACGTCCTCTTCTATCGTAAAGTCTCATTAGCTGCACACCATTAATGTTTAAATATATGAACCAGTTACAGACATATGTGTGAAAATAACAGTTGTGATGCTGCAACAGTCAGTGTAGAGGAAAAATGGAGCAAGAGGAAGAGATCTGACATGCAACAATGGTCCTCCAGTCAGGAGTTCTACTATGGACAGTAATGTGGTATATAGCAGTTATGTAGCACGTAATCAAAGGAAAAACCTGTATAATAATCTCAGATGCTTCCACACAGATGCACTACAAGGTACAATTAAACAATTGACATCCAATTATGCTCTGTGGTATTTTTTTAAAACTGCATGGAAAGAGAGTTCATTGTTGGGGCAGAGATGGCAGGAGGTTCACTCACAAAGATGATCATCTAGTTGGTTTTTCCCTTAGGAACAGGGAATAAAGTGACATCTGCATTTAGATCTATGGGAAACCACAGTTTCTGACCCTATTTTCCTGAATTTCCCTCGGGATGAATAAAGTATCTATCTAGTTGACAGCGCACATTTGATGACCTTAATATTTGTGCATTGGCGCTGATATATAAGGAAAAACAGAAGGGCAACTTTTCTGCAAGTGACTGAGAATGTCAATGCAGGATGTGATCAGACTATGTTAGGAAAAACAGTCGTTGACAGTTACATAGAGAGGGCTATTATTGTAGGGTTGCAGTGTGTAAGCCCTTCATTCCAAAGATGAAAGTACATTTTGGAGTTCAGGGGTGTAAAAACCACAGGCAGTGGTCAACAGAGTTGTGGAAAAAAATAATATGGTTGGATGAATCATTCTCATCATATTCTGGACCAGTTAGCGAATGTATGTGTAGCGTACACCGAGAGAATGCTACAAGTCTGAATGCTACAGTGAGGGGATCCGGTGGCTCTCTTATGTTGTGGGGTGCATTTTGTTGGCATTGTTTAATTCCACTATGTCCACTACTATGTTCATCCAAATAAGGGAATCTCTTTCGGAAGAATGATGTTCATCCCTCCGGTAAAAATATTGATTAGTGCAGCTTGAATATTTTACTGTTAATACTTTTACTGACATTCTGAATGCAGAACATTAAAGCTGCATCAGCTCAACAAAGTAAAAAAAAACACTGACATACTATCATTGTTTAGAGTTGTTTTTTGTTTTTTGTTTTTTTTAGCAAAAAATTGCTTATTTACACATCCAGCAGACACAGAACAACATTCAGTCTGTTTTTCTTCTGGTGAAGAGCAGAGTTGGTGATAATTCTGTGGTTTTGTAACAAGAGACACCTTTCACAGTATCATCTTGATTCATAATCCATTCTCAAAATAGAAACATTTTGAATGCAGCTTTAAGATGTAATACTATGTTATCAACCATCTCTGTATTAGAATGCTTACCTCCTTCTCATTATACTGCCTTTGGTAAATAACAGAGTTGCAGCCAATATGCATCTGTGTACAGTGTTTCAGATGGGTTATTAGTAATCTTTTGTGACAGTTTTGCTGCAGTCTCTATTACTGTGACTTTTTCTGGAGAGACAAGCATTATCAGATGAGTCTAGTCACCACTTTCCCCCCCTTAGCTGAGATCGATTGGTTTGGTCAGACCAATTCAACTTCAGCAAGCCTCAGTAGCTCGCTTTACTCCTCAGTATTAACATTTACATGAGAGAAGTTATGGAGCAAGCTTTTATGTCAGTTTCAGTCAGATTGGATTCCCTGGAAGAGGTAATTGAAGAAAAAGCCAGTATTTTTTTCCCTGAAGCAGTGAGAGAGCAGCACAGTGAGACAGAATAGCCTCTGTCCTCCATCCTCTCCATACTAATGTGTTTGTGCTACCAATACCAATAAAACTCAGGGCTTACTACATTTTGATTTTCATAATAAGACAGTATCTGCACTCAGAAAAGAAGGGGTAAATTTGCAAACATCAAGATTTTTGTATTTGCTGAAAAGTAATCAATAACAGTTAGTTTCCCTTTTATGAGTATTTGTATAAGAAGGACTTAAAAAGTGACTTAATAACAGAAACAGGTTTTCAGTAGTCAGGTGGAACACAACGACAGGAATACACACACACACACACACATACAAAACAGATAATCCAGCATAAATAGAAAGTCCACAGAGAAACACGAGAATGGAACACAGATGAACATAAATACACTAGTGAGGGGAAGACAACAATAGGAATAAGGACATTGTCCTGCAGATTAGGCCAGATCAGAAAATGCTCATTGAAAAGCAATGACAATGTTACCATTTTTGTTGTTTAGGTTGAAGGGTCACGTCAACGTCATTACTGCTGCCTTTGTGTCTCATTGACAGTCAATCATATAAGCAAAAGAGGTCACTTGTCAGAGAAGCATAAACATTATGTTTGAACAAATCAAAAATGCTGTATTTTTCTATTGAGGACAGTCTCCAAGCTTTCACTACAGCTTCCTTTATCATCATCATCAGACATTTACAGGTTCTTTAATAGTAAACAGGAGTTAGGCAAGGTTTACCATTAAAAGCAAATGTAACACAAGAACCAGAGTTGAACTTGCTGTGTAAATTCCACATAAAAATGTACCGGTATTAAGTGGAATCTTTGAGAAACTGATTTTTAAGTGAAGCATTATCCTGCAAAACACTACTGAAACATAAAATATTTAACAAAATTTCCTTTAAAATTTCATTCACTCTGGTTGTCTTTATATTTAGTAAGCTTAAGAATCTAGACAACATATATGTAAGACAATTCTGCTGTGCTTTAATATTGCCAGTCTTCATTGTCTGTTAGCTTTTCTTATGCCATTTTGTACAAAGAAAATAGGCAGTTAATTACCATCTATTTCAGAGACAGAGACATTTCAGAAATTTGTCAGTCAATTGGCTCAGATCCACTCTGGTCTGGTACAATAATGTGATGTTTTTATCTTCTTGGAGTGCGATTCTCTGATACACAATGACCCCCTGCCACAAATACGGAGCATGAAAAGCAATTATTGTACAGCAGGAGCAGAATACAAGGCGGTTATCATCCCTTCACTGTTCTTAATTAACTCATCCACTCTGCAAAAGATTTCTGGCCTATAGGGCAAATTCTAAATTGGTTGAGGGAGGCATGCTTCCTCTTGAGATGTGATAATCCAAATAAACATCTCTCTCACCAGGATACCTCAGAATAACTCTGCGTTTTTTGTGCTCTGCAGTGAGCGCTTTGTTCTTGTGTTTTAGCAGAGGAGGGGTAAACTTTAGGCAGAGTTTCTGTCATTTGGGGATCCAGCTAAGCTCTGATTGATAAAACTGGGCCTGTGTTGTGAGAAGTGTGTCACACTCCCCAGACAGGTCTGCTAATAACATTAGCAGAGAGGTAGGAAACATTGACTATCTTTCACACACACATTTGATTTCTCCTTAGAGGTAACGAAAGCTAGTACACATTAGAATGTAATAACATATTGAATGCATAAATGAGTAAATTGTGGGTGGAGTGCATTTTCAAGGCTACAGTTAACGGCTCGGTCTTTGTGGTTATGAACTAGCAAACCTGGGTTGAGATGCTACCCACAGATTACACCGAGTGGTAGGGTGTTTTCTTCCTGCTGGCAACAGTGTGCTCATAAACAACCTTGTAACCTGACTATTAGAATTCACTGATACTAATGAAATACGTGTTTGCTGGCATATGGGGCCACTACATTTGTTGTATTAAAAGGAACAGGTCAACATTTTGGGATATATTTCCCTATTTGCTTTCTCTCTTATTGTGGAATGAGAAGATTAATATAAATCTCATGTTAAGTACAGAGCTGGAGTCAGTATGTACTAAGCCTAGCTTAGTATAAAGACTGGAAGCAGGGGGGAACAGCCAGCCTGGGTCTGTTCCAAAAATACACCTACCAACACCTCTAAAGCTCACAAGTCAGTTCCACAAAATATTTAAGAATAAGGCTACATGACTGGTCTCAGACCAGATATTCTCCAAAGGATGAATCTCAACTCCCTGAACCTTCCTATAGCACCGACATCAGGACAAACTGTCACAGCTGGAGATGGGAGCACAGGCAGGGAGGAGACAAGCTCATGCAGACAAGAAGGCTGCTGCAAGGAAGAAACTTTAATAGATTATATGGTGAGAACTGGACAGATTGGCAAGCATAAACAACAGATAACTACATACAGGTAGCACAAATGAGAGTCAACAGCATGAGCCGCACAAAGGGAACCACACAGACATTGGCAAACAATCTGGCTGGTGAAACAGGGCTGGTACAAATACCAGGGAACAGATGAGGGAAATGAGGAACAAGTGTGAAGGTAGGTGGGGAAGTTCCAGTGATTGGAAATGGAAAACAAGTGAGCAGTTGTATCTGGACATCTGGTGGCTGGGTGGAATACAAGAGGCCAATGAACAGGGCTGAGAAAGAAATCATGACACACACTGTATTTTCACTATAACGTACCAGGGTTCATCCCAGTGGCATAAACGCACTTGAACTGACCCCATGGCCTTGGCCCATGGCACAGGCCTCTCATTTCAAGCCCCGCAGGACCATTAGGAATGGTAAAATCAAGAGTGTTGTTTAGCAAACACTATTATATTATAGAGTGTAAAGAAGCAACTAACAGGGCTTTTTGTCATTAGTCTTCATTTTTAGTAAGTAGCAGGAGTGCTATATATGATTAAAATTCATATTCAACTTTCACCTTTCTTACATTAGTGTCAATTTTTTGGCTTGACCCCCACATGTTCTTTGATAGCTTCAGCATAGCTTTGTCTCTGAAAATGGTTTGAAAAGTAAAATTACAATCTTTGTATTAATGTTTTTAGCAGAGGTAGTCCATGCCATCCCTTTCTTCCTCATAATTTTTGAACTTTAAAGTCAATTGCATTCTTGAAGAGAAGAAACTGCAGAGGAAAGCCTGAAGCTCTTCATCAAACAGAATATAACACAAGTGCTCCTCCACAACAAAAACAATACAAAAAGACAATAGCACTCAGAAAGCACAGAAAAATGGGGCCAGCTGTTTATTTGCTGATGAGAAGAATGTGCATATATTCTAAAAAGCACAACATTTGTCTTCAAAAGTCACTGACATGGACCATATACAGCCAGTTTCATTAAGAGTGGCACACAGGAGAGAGGGTGAAGCCGTCAGGGGTCTGTGGGGTAAACAGACACCTTGTCATCACAGATGACACTGCTCTGAGCTGGTTTGTTTGACACAAGATAAGCAGCATCTGTTTCACTCGGAGTCCTTGAGCTGTTTACCAGGGAACTCGACTGAACTCCATTCACGCTCAGTTAGCCATTAGCTGGAGGTAAAGGAAGAGGAAGTAGGAGTGTAGACTTCATATGATAGGATCCAAGGAACACAAGTGCAAACTAACTAAAGGGAATTCAATGATACTATAACACCAATTTATCATTATTAACAGCCAGTATCTCCCCTAAATCAGCTTCTTCATTCAGATTTGAATGTTTTTGCTTTCAAGTCAAGTCTTTTGAGATCAAGTATCACATGAGATAAGTGTCACAGCATTTAAGATTCAAGCCCTTATTTTTCAGACTTAAGTCTTATTCCAGTCTAGCAGTGGTCTTTACTGTTTTCAATGGGAGCCACACTGTCAGACAAAGTCAATAGGACAGTCATGCTCCACTTGAAACCCGAGCAGGAGTGGTTGAATATTAAACACAAAGAGTTTGATCCATTGAGGACAAATAAAAGATGAAGTCCCTCTTTCTTGAAAATTCCTCTTCTATCTATGAATGGCATGAAACGTTTTTGTCTTTGTTTTGATTTTCTCTCAACCGAAAATTTGGACTGACAGGCTGACCACCCTCTATTCTTTGGCCCTGCTGCTAGCATTCAGCTCCATGTCTCCTAAAAATTAGGCTTCAGTACAGCTAAACTGCAACAGTAGACACACTTTTTAGTGTCACAAATTGTGATACTGAATGTATTAGTAAAACTGTTCAGAGACAACAAGTTTTGTTTTAAACCGAAAAATCTAATTTTTCACCACAATATGCACTGATAGAGATTCCAGCATTATTTAACTGTTTCATGGCTCTGTATAGAACCTCACAACAATTGGTTAGTGAAAGACCCTGGTCTGGTTTAATAGAGAAAACATTCACAGGGACTTCAGGCACAACATGTTTATTTGCATTTACTAATATCCTTCCCTAGCCTTTACCAAAGTGTTTTTTCATCTAAACCACAGAAGGGACTGTGGCTGCTTTTATATTCCCGCCATCACACCTACCTCCTGGTGACTCTGCTGGCGTTAATAAATATTGCGCTCCATTCATTTGTATAATTTGCTGCCTCTGAACAAAATCCTGCCAGCAATTATGTTTCCTAAAAAAAATATTTGCTGTTCCAGTGTATTTGTGTGTGTGTAATTATATATATATATATATATATATATATATATATATATATATATATATATAGGAGACATGGTTGTGGCTGGACATCTCATCATGCAGGGTGATATACAGTTGATTAGCTATTTAGATTATTTCATTAGCCTCAGGGAATGTTTAGAACTAGATCTCAAATTACCCATTTTTTTAACTAAGGCTGTACTGAAAAATAAAAAATGAGGACACTCTACCATGAGCTACTGAGATGAATTCAAGGGTTGAGGTTCACACTGTACTGTTACCGTTATATGATAACTGTTATATGATAACAGTATGTTGTTATGGTTTTGGATCCGACATCCTGCAACCTGCATTTTGTTCCATGAATCTTTTTCATCTGACTTCTCTGCATTTGAACCACAGCAATAAAAACTTCTTTTTGTAACTTTTTCTCTGTGTTCAATAAATGGCCTCCTACTCGAGTTTTTTTTAAAAAAGAGAGAAAGACATAGCTGGAAATAACTGAATGATGAAGTCTGCCACTGGAGTCTTCCTTTTTTGAAGATACTGTATATGGTTCATATCTGACAACAGCAGCATAAAAAAGATGGCACAGGCCTTCTGTTTTTTCTATCAGCATTTAAAATGTCATACGCCACTAATCCCCCTGTGAACGATCAATTTAACTAGCTTAAAAATATTACAAGAATAATTATCTGTGTACACAAAAGCACTCAAAGAGAGCAGAGAAAATAAAAAAGACCACAGTACTTTGACCAAATGAGGACCTCATGGCCAGTAAAACCAAGAGGTGAATGGTAAACAAAGTTATTAGGGACAAGTTGACAAGTGATCTGCTCAAGTGTACACTGATCAAGATTCAACATAAGTGATCAGCAAGGTTAGTCTGACGATTTTTTAGGTGCTTCATGCATGAATCATGTTCATTAAGAGATCTACGCTAATCAACTTGTGACCCAAACAAGCCCATTAAAAGAGCAATGTGAAGCCAAAGGCCTAATTAACACTAATTTCAAACACAGATGACTTAAGATAGAAACCACTTGGGCTCTTAGCCTGATGTCCTGAAGCTCCTTTGTAATCTTTGTGTATTCTGTTGGATACACACTGCAGGATGACTGTCAATCTCTCTTCAAAAATGGAAAGTGTTCAAGTATTTTATATTTTTTAGAGAAAGCAAGACAGCATCAGACAGGTTTAAACAAACCCCTGGGTTAGACAAAGTTAACACAAAGAGAATGTATGTCCATATTATGTTGCTCCAACAAGTGTTACATTTAATCAAAAGTTATTTGCTGTTCGTACTGTACTGTATAAACATAATTTCTAGGAGACAAAGGTGAATGCGGGGCTATTACTGACATCTCAGGTCTTCACAGCTTCAGTTTGACCTCCAAAGAGGTTCAGATAATCGAGCTAAACTGTGGCTTGTTTTTGACTTTTCTGATCATTTGACTGTCTGTGTTTCTTCCCCCTTCTGAGTTTCAGTGATTCATCATATTCCACATTTCTTAAGTGAATAAAATGTTATCATAACTTCTAATATAAGGCCAAACTTCTAATAAACTAGAATTTGATAGAAGGCTCTTGACATGCCACCCAAGAAGATCATCCTGGACCTGGACCTAGCCAGCCACGGGCCTATCTCTGTCTATCTTGGTTAGGCCTGTTTTATGCCATTGGTTTGCTTCACAGCTGCAGGACAAATTTAAAGGCAACAAAGTATCAGAGAGCCTTCAAGTTTTCTTTCAGGCCACTCCACATAAGAAGTTGAAAATCAATGGCTGGCTGGCTGGCCAGCTGGATGGGTGGATGGATGGATGGATGGATGGATGGATGGATGGATGGATGGATGGATGGAACTGTCTTATACTTAATATGGAAAAACATTGCTTGTAACTGAAAAAAGTTCAGAAATGAAAGAGATGGGATCTTAATGAGACCGTGACAAAAGCTATGTGACTGGGGCGGATGAATAAGAAATCAAATGGGTTTTGCTTTACTGCGTTCTAACTGTGGATAACATTCTCATCAAGTGTGTAAGCATAAACTCTGACAACACAGTAAGTGGCTTCGGTTGTACTTTTCTAGGAGGGCAGTGAAATCGTTTTTGGAAAAATTGTTGTCAAGTTGGCATTGCTCCTTTACTAGTGTCCGACAGAGTTAGGTTCTTGGCTGGATTCTGTTTATCCTCTATATGGCTCTTTCAGAAGCAGTTTCCAATGTTGTCCCTTGCAGTGCTAATGCAACCTATATGTATGTGCTTAAGATAAAACCCTGGAAGACTGATCAAAAGCAACATGACCAAACCTGTTTATAGTTTATAGTTTTCACAAACCTTTGCAAACTTTAATTACCCACAGTACAACTCGATATGATTGTAAATTTGATAAATAATGAGATGATGCAAATCTATTTAATTTCCACCAAAAAATATGTTATGAAAATATCAACATTTGTCATCTAAATTACCTAGTATTCCTTCTGCATGATAAACAATGCCAACCAAGCATGAAGCTTGCTGATGGCCTTCTTTGACATTTATTTATTCAATACAGCATCTTGTTCGACTGTATCAGTGTATTCAGAGCAATCTGCAGTACCTCGCCTACAAATAAAAATTATGTGTGCAAAAATATTAGGATTTCTTTATATATATGTATATGTATATATATATACAGAGAGAGAGAGAGAGAGAGAGAGAGAGAGAGAGAGAGAGAGAGAGAGAGAGAATGAATAATAATATAATTTATCATTTTGGTGACAAGGTGCATTTATTTCTGTGCAAAAAAATCAGAAATTGATTCTGGACCTGAATTTCCTCCAGTTCAAAAGCTAAATATCCCCGGCTGACGTTGTGGTCTACTACTGTATGTAATCACAGCGGTCCTAGTTTCATTCCAGTGAGGCACCTGTGTTGGATGTCTTCCCCTTCACTCTCTCCCTAAGTTTCCTGTCTGTCTCTACTCTCAACTTCCAAATAAAGGCAAAATAACAAAAGAAAAAAACCCTGTAGTAATTAAATTCTGAATGCCTATTATTATCCACTGCATTCTTTCAGCTACATTTATAACTCAGAGTTAATCAATAAAAGTCATCATATTATATGGACAGTAATGCCTTCTGCAAACAACAGCCCGGGGAGAATAAATGAGAATGTGTCTGACATCAATAGCACCTCTGTAAAGCCCACAACTCTTTTTACAATCTTTCTTTCCACAAAGCCCAGATCAGAATCATTACAATAACCTTAACACTGCTCTAATCAGTAATTCTTGATAATAGCAATGGATCAAATGACTCTTTGTAATGAGAAAGGTGTCACTTGTAATGACAAGCCTACAGAGAATCATCACAACTCAGCAGTTCTCCTCGGCTTTAACATCTATTAGCTCAGTGTTTTGGTTTAACTGCCCGCAACTTTAAACCTACTAATACAGAAACACACACAGTGTTTTTTATGCCACTTGAAAACAAAACAAGACTTCTCAGTAATGATGGTTAAGTGGAAATGTGTATATATATAATTACAACACAGCTAAAGGAATCTAAGCTATATTCTCTGATGCCTTTGGTGGACATGGTGCTTTTCTGTCCCTGTGCAGTATGAATGGGATGATAGATTAGACCATGTCTGGGTCTAAGTTTTTGACCTTTCAGTGTAACAAGTGACGATGTGACAGAATCCTCCAAATAGAGCTGAGCAACAACAAAAAACAGGCCATTTGTGGTATGGTTCAGTGATCGAGTGCAATGTCCACTCTCCCTCTGGAACTGAAGAGTCACTGAAGTGGTGAAACCACAGAGGAGACATTTTCCAGATGAGGTGAAATAAATCCGTCTTATCCAGCCCCACCTCCTTCTAGCTAAGTCTAAATCCTCGCCATAATTCCAAAGTCAAAGAGAGTGAGCATGACACCGGCATGCAGCTGTAGCAGGGGAAAGGATAGACAATGACTTTGGGCTTCATCCTGGCCTGCCAGCATGCTCTGATTGCTCGACATCCACACATTATAGAGTAAGCAGCTCTCCAGCACATGATCTGAGTCCTCTGGAGGACACAGATAGCTTTTCTGAACTAGACAAAGCTGCAGATGTCATTTTGTCCTGGACCAGATATGGCAGAGCATAGGGCAATAAAGCCAATAAATAAGGACTGAAGCTGTTCAGATTGCTTGATTTTGTACAGAGCTGAGAGATTGGGAGGGTAGAAGGAAAAAAATACCAATGGGAGGAAGGAAGATAAGTTAAGGAGTTTTACAAAATGTTTATATTCAGCGTTGCTACTGGCAAAAAGCTCAGTGTTTGGATTAATATTGAAAAATCCTACCAATTCTATTGGTAACTCAGGCAAAAGAGAACTGAAAGTTATTCATTACATTACATAAACCCCTATAAATTGTAGAACTGAAGCTAATAAACAGGAAAAAAACATGTAGAAATAGTTCTATGAGGCTGCATAAAAACCCCAAAGCAGCAAAGAGGAATTTGTTCAAAGTCCTTAAAAAATTGTGTTTTGTCAAACTGTTTTATGTGAGATTGTTATCTTTGCTGGAAAATGTCTTGCTTGCACAAAATCTTATCTTGTTCTGCTTAACTTGATATATTGTTTGTACAAGCTATTATCTTGTTTTCACAAGTTGTCGTGTGAACACAAAATAATATCTTGTGAGTTTGAGCATGATATCATCACGCTCTTGTAACAGGGGAATGGATACCTCTTAGATATAACCCAGTAAGAACAATGTAGTGAGAAAGTTATTATGCACTCACGTTGTGTTTTTATAGGAATAAAAAAATAGTTTTGGGGGGGATTTTGGGAAATATAAATGACTAATTTTGAACATAACTAATTTCTTTGCACTTTACACAGAGCTGTTACTGTTACAATAAATTCCTCTCTATCCAGTAATCTAAATTTTTGATGTGAGTCAACGGCAACCACACTGAAAATGGAAATGCAAGTTGTACCCTGCGATGAGTTATTCATTCTGTCTCATTTTCCTAACCTAATGAAAATTGATAAATTAGAATAGAGGGAGGTGATCTGTGTGTTTGAGATCCAACCACCAACCACTTCCATCATAATATCCCCCTCCCTTTAAACTAGACAACACACCTTCCAAGAGAGTTTTGATGATAGGGTCTTCAGCAAGCAAAGATTTGCATATTTGGAATTAGAACAGAGCTCCAGCTGTTTTGCGTATCAAGCTACAAACTAAGAGCTTCATATGGCAGTTTGGCTTTTTGTTATTTTGAGTTTGCCTGATACAGGTTTTTGGAAGATTGCTCTGATATTTCTATGCTAAAGATGAAGATGCTTCGTATTCTGAGTTTATCCGTCGATCCAATTATCTCCCCCAGTGTGAGATACAACCAGTGTGACCAGATTTTGGTTTTGGTCTCTGTAGAAACAAACTGGTAAAAATACTTTGCCATCTCTGGTGTTGTACTCCGGCGTATAAAGTCACTGCACCTTGTGGTGTTTACCCAAAATAATTCCAGCCCCTAACACCCCCTAATACAACAAACAGACATCTCAACAGCAGTGATGTCAGCAGCAGCCTAGTTCAGTGTAGAGGTGAAGCCAAGGCTGAGTTAAATAACAAACATGTCCCAAGTTTTACTTTCAGATTCCTCCACATTCCTCAGAAATTTCTCAAACTTAAAGACTTCCTATGTTTGGAAGAAACAAAATTCCTATATGATAATCTGTGTTCTGTGGAAGGTGAGAATTCTTGTTGCAGACATTTCTTACAGTAGATGTTTTTGATATGTCATAGCAGGAAAAATTAGCGCTGGGTATTATAAAAAACTTTTAAAGCAACACTTTATTCTTAATTCTACAAATCTTTTTTTTTAACTGAACAATAAATGTTGTGTCGTGTCCAGACACAAACACCCAGACAAGAAGTTTCCCTAAATATAATAGTCTAGAATTCTGATTTGAATAAGGAATTAAGAGATCAAAGAAAACACAGGCAGATTACCAATCTGTTTATGCATTGAATGCTCATTTTGAAAGGGTTATTACACTATTTTACACAGTAAGTCCTGTTTGTAAGGGACAAGGAGTAATATGCACTCTGTGAAAACAGTTGTTTAATGTCCTCTGTGGTTATAGAGGAACTTTGTCAAGTCTGCAATAATAACCCTGAGGATGTCATCAGGGTTACCTCTGCTTAGGCTTGGACACTAAAAATGTACACAAGAGAGATTTCATTACAAACTGGAGGTGTGGAGCTTAAAATTGAGGGCAAAGAAGTGTCGAAACAAAAAACTGCATTTGGAAAATGTAGGAGCTGACCTTTATGGAGTTTGAGCCTTACTGGAAATAAAAGTCAGGGTATCTCGGACTCTCCCACAATGATTTCTTTACTTCATTTGTTGTTTTTCTTGTCTCTGTCCCTTGTCCCTTCTGCCTCTTGGAATTATAACACTATTTTACTGGGCTACACCTTCAAGCACAAATTCCAGAAATTTGCTGGTTTTCTTGGTCATGCAAAAATAAACCTAATACATTCTGTAACCCAGGTCTCAGAGGAGGACCATGGGATGCAATTGAAAGCTTTGAAAAAGCACAAAGTGGCCAGGGGCACTGAAACACTTCAGTAGAGTTACACCTATGAGTCAATATGTTTACTGTAAAAAGGATTTATTGCAGGGCTCTAATTTATGATGCTGATTTATCAATGTGAGTGTCTACATTCAATGGAGAAAACACTAACATACAAATTATGAGGAAATTAACTTGTTCCTCAGTTTCTGGATCAGCAGCTGGATCAGCTGGATCCTTATAAGACTGCTATTGGATCTCTGGAAGTAATAAGACCACCTCAAAAAACCGTGTAACCGGATAAAGACTTGCGCAAGAATTCATCAGACCCTCTCATGCACCATTTCATGGATTCATGCTTGCAAAAGACAACAGAAAGGCTATAAATATATAAATAAACTCACACAAGACTGATATTAATCTTCTCATCTCACTCTGTGAAAGAAAGGACACACTAACACACACACACACACACACACACACACACACATGCACACACACACATATATATACGTACATCCATCCATACATACATACATACATATATGTGTGTGTGTGTGTGTATTAAAACGAGAAGTCTTTCTGCAGCCTAAGAATCAGGGTGAAGGAGTTTTTAAGGAAACATGAATCCATGCCTGGTTTTGTCGCGTGCCAACGGGCGTCAAGTTAAATGCTGTCACAAAATTACCGGTTGATACTTGATTTTGACTTCAAAGTAAAAGTACAGATGGTCGCGTAAATAAGTCAGATAACATCTTTTAGAAGGCTTAATGAAATCTTAATGCAGTAAATAAAACATTGGAATGCAAGTAGACAATAAAGCATTTTAATATCGACATTGATAGTATTCAAGTACCCAGTAGTTTCTTTGGCGGAAGACCTGCAGCTGTGGCAGACAGCAGGTGTGACAGCTGCAGGTTATCAGGCTGTCTAGCTTTCTGGTAAATAAGCCGAGAAACAGGTGGTTTTCTTCCCCTCTTTTGTTTTGTAGTGAGGTCACAAGGAAAAACCCGCTGAGCAGAAAACATGAATAAGCAGTAAGTTAAACTGGTCACTGTAACATTCACTTTGTATGCACAAAAATTGTTGACTTTGTGTATGAATTTAACAAGCCTGTGTGAATCTTACTTTCCCCCACAGTTATTCCTCGTTAAAATGAAACTTAATTTTATGTTTTTCTCAAGTTCCTAAAAAATCCTGAGTTCTCAAACCAAGCAGCTCTGACATCTGATTTGAGCGTTTACTACTGGGGCGCTTTACCCCCATGAAGTATATCCTTTGTTGTAAAATGAGACTTTTGAGAACAGCTTCTCAACCCATGATTCTATATACTTTATGCAAAGAAGCCAAGTTGTGAGTAGCGTTGAACACCTGCCTACAGGTGTGTGTACCTGTGAAGCTATGTTTGGAACGATGTCAGTGTAATACTAGTCCAACTGTGGAAGCAACTCAGGCTTGATTTCGATACAAACCACTGACTGACTTATAGTTTTGAAAGGGAAAAAATCAGAAACAATTTTAATTACTTCACCAAATATGATGCCCATATCTGCCAAAACGTCCCGTGATCGCCTCTGTTTGTGGGACTTAGGTTTCAGAGCTTCCACCACGCGTTTATTTTGATAGTCGCGGCAGGAAGCGCGGGCTCCATCTCGCGGCCTTGACGCTCGGTGGAGGCAGAAAAGGAGGCAGAGTTGAACGACGGCGAGGAAAAGGGAGGACGGCCGGTGGTACCGAGGGTCACAGGGATGTACAGTAAACACAGGCAGAAAAATGCCCTAACACCACCGGCACAATGTGGACGTTTGCTCCTTTTTCTCTCTCTGCTGCTGTTGTTCAAAGGCACTCCGGCAGGAGCCAGCGGAGACACTGGAGAAGAAGGTAAAGACAGCGGCCGACGCGCTGTACAACTTCTTTCAGTATCTACCAGTTGCTTGTTGAAACCCTGGTGCTCCTGAGATAAACGGTGATAAAGGCTTGAATGTCACTCAGTGTGTTGAGTTTCAGGTGAACTGGGAAATGTGGGTTTTTTTTTCTTATTGTACTCAAACTTTTCTGAGAGTATTTGGCTGCTATACGAAGGAGAGCTGCGTAAGCCAAACTCCATTTAAAAAATGGTGAATTTATTCCCGCGTTGTTTACCGGTCGTATGGGAAGGCAAACCTGACCCACAGCACCTTGGCTCGGTGGCCTGGGTCCAGTCCTCCGGTTCCCTCTGGTTCGGTCCAAAGCACTGACACACAGCGACCGAACACCTCCTCGCTCCTCCTCACCGTGTGTGCTTATTGAAGCATACCCCCTCCTCAAACTGGTCGGTGTTTGGTTCGAGGGGGGAAAGCAACGTGAAACGTCTCTAGCAGCTGACATAACTGACTTGTGTTTTTCATGCCGAATTTAACGGAAGACGTTAGTTTTTCCGAGAACAAATAGTCTCGTCGTTTTTTATGTGTTTTACGCATCTGTTTGCAAAGGCAGCAATGAATTACAGGAGTTTTCAAACGAAGTTCGTGCGAGCGTGTGTTGTTCGAGGGTACGTATCGAAGCGAAAGGCTCTGTTGGCCACATCTTATAAAATTATAAATGAAGTTTTTGCAGTTTGATATAGCGGAATATCAAACTTTTCCAATGTATTTAGGCTTGACGAATAATTATCTCTAGTATACAAGTTATATTTTTTTCCCCAAGCAAACTAAAGAATCAGCCCTGTTCTGTGTCCATAAAAGGCAGAGTTCAGAGAAATGCTGGAGGACAGAGGACACAGTAGAGTAACCCAGATTTCAGCCAGTTATGGCACAGAGTGTGTTTTATGGAGTTTTTTGGTGAAACCACAAAAAGTAAATCCCCACACTGGAATTTATTCTGTTTCGCCTGGGGCTATGGCAGCAGGCTGTATTAGAAAAGACAGGAAATGGACTAAAACTTGAATTGAATGTATTCAGCAGCTCCCTCCTCTCAGCCTGCTTTGGGACAGGGGCTGGTATGAGGATGCCTCAGTCTGTCCGGTCATGTGGGCTGAGCTGCCCCAGGGCCAGCAGCGTTAGATTCAGACAATAACCCACATTCAAAAACCATGTCTCAAGTTAATGTAGTTAACCACCCTTGTTTGCGCGTGTGTGTGTGTGTGTGTGTGTGTGTGTGTGTGTGTGTGTGTGTGTGTGTGCGCGCGCTTTTTTTTGACCTCTGTACAAACTTCATCACAAGGTTGAGTGTTCAGTGAGAGAACACAGGTATTTAGGTAAAAATATGTGGCGATGTGAACACTTGTATCGTCAGATGTGAGCCAACACAACACCTCTGCAGAAAGTCATGTCTTCCTGTAGTGTAGAGTGCTTGTTTAACTCTGGTCAGTTGTGAGGCTGCATCCTTGGACTGTGTTAGACTGTAATATTTTGTCCACACATTATATGGACTGTAGAGACTTCTTGCTACTTTTCATTCCTGATTTGATCCCCAGAGGTCCATGTTATTATTTTAATAACTTATTGTGAGTCAATATAGTAAATTAAATGTGAAATGTACACATGAATCCTTTTTTTTTTTTTTTTTTTTTTAAATGGCTAATTGTAAAACAGTATCTATGATGGAGCTTGTTTGAGAGTGTAGTCTTGCCTCACTTCACTGGAAGGTCAGATGTTAGCTACAGAACTGGGAGAACAGCTGGACTAATTTACATGTGTGGCTGAACTTGGTAACAGACTACTCGGCTCCCAATCACTGAACAGGTGTGGTCTCTGCATGTTCTGCTTTTCTCAAATGCTGGGACAGGTAGTCCATTAACTGACATAAGTCAATCAACAGAAAATAATCAAGTCGATTGTTCCTCAGAATTGCAAAACATTCAACAGTTCTAGTGCCAACATGAAGATTTGCAGCTTTTCTGTTTTAAATCATTGTAATGTGATCTTTGGGTTTTTCACTGTAAAAAATAAAAAAATGAACATATGTTATATTCAAGTCATTGGCAAATAAATTCACACATTGCTGATTAAGCCTATCAGCACCAGGCAAATCCTTATATTTCACAGAATACTGGAGTTTTGAATCTGGTGTCTGCGGTGAGGTTCCTACACTCTGTACTGGTAGCCTTTTACATCAACCAGCAAGGTAACGGTCCTAGCGGCAGAGATGATGAAGACTACAGCAAATAGTGGTGTGGTTGAGCCTACAGTGGAAAAACTTGGGAAATGTCCAAGAATAGTTTCCGATGCTCCAGATAAAAAAAGAAGCTTTTCGTTCAGAGGAAAGATTATAGTCTAAAAAAGAAAGTGGTGGATGGCGAGGACCAACAATGATTATTTCATTGGTGTGGCTTTTCCACATTGGACAGGACTGAATGACAAGAGAATGAGGGAATACATGCCATACTGCTTTTGGTTGGTATTCGTATTATTTGGTGTAGGCTATCTAGCTATTAACCTTATTTGACCTAAATAGTGGATTATCATTTTGTTAAATAAATAAATGGACTGTTCTTACATAGTGCTTTTCTAGTCTTTTTGACCCCTCAAAGCGCTTTTACACTACTGTCACATTCACCCATTAACATGCACACATTTACACAGCGCATTACATATTGATGCACATGAAACACCTACACATTCACACACCGATGACACATCAGGGGCAATGGGGGTTCAGTATCTTGCCCAAGAACACTTTGACATGCGGAATGGAGGAGCCAGGGATCGAACCACCTTCCTTCCGGTTGGTGGGCAACTGCTCTACCACCTGAAATTTGTCTTTATTAAACAGTGCTTCTGTAGTTACTCCCACTGCCAGAAGGGGGAGACAGAAATTCCCCACTGCGGGTTTAATCAATAAACCAATTGTGAATCAATTTTAAGCTGCAGCTCCAAATTTTCCTCATCTTCAGCTCTAGAGAGATGCTTAGAGCCAGGAGAGGAAACAATGGCTAACCTCCCTTTTGACCTGAGCCAGAACCATACTGACTTTATGGGGCTGTCATTGATATTTAAAGTAAAAAGCAGGTAATATATCAGTAAATATAATTTTTCTATATAAAGATATATCATAACTTTCATGCACTTAAATGCAGAAAAAAACGGTTTTATTTGAAAAAAGGCTTAAATTAACAACACGTCTTTAAAATTTCCCATTATACAGTAAAATTATATTTGTCTTATTTTAAGAAGCTTCACTGATTTCTGATTTGCTCCTGTTTTTATTTTGCTGTTAATGCAGTTTCAATACTTCCTGCATGTTTACCTGTTATCTTGATAAATTCATCAACAGGTTTCCACTGTGTTGATTCCATCAGTAAAATATGTTATGTTGCACTGTCAACATCTCTCTCCTGTTTCACACTTTTAAAAAGACAAATCAGTTCTCATTCAGCTTTTTTCCAAGTCTCTTCCACTTTGCAGATTTTTAAATTTTTTTAAGGTTCTGTCAATGATGCGTAGCACTTCCTGGTCCAATGCTTCTCATTAATAGCCTTACTTGTAAATTAACAGCAATCTTGGCAATGATTAGAAAAAAAAAAAAAGTGTTTTTAAGTCATTTTGCATTTACCAGGGAAGTGGTAATGCAAAATGCCAGTTTCCAGCATTGGTATCGCACTGGCAGAAGGTAAAACAGAAGAGGATTATGCCCCTTGCCCTCTCTGCTCCCAGATGAGTCAGGCCTCCCCCTTCCTTAGTGTTTTACCATATTGTTTTGTTTCTTGTATCTCCATTACTTTGTGTCAGCATTTTCTCCTGCAGCAGGGTGTTAACCAGTAGTGCTGCAGTTATTTGGCAACAGATCATCATCTTCTAAATAAAACAGCGATAATTGTCAGTCTTTGTTCCAAAAAACCTGCTTAGAAAAATACACTCCAAAAAACCCAATATGGACATCAGGAAAGTGGTGATTTAGTGCCATTAAAACCGGGGGGTAATTTGCAGCAGTCAGCAGAACCACAGTCATCAACCATGACATTGCCCATTTGCCATCATCAGTTCGTTTCTCAACAGAGACTCTGCTCATCTGAAGACTAGAGAATAACCTGACACAGTAAAATTCAATTTTATAAATAATCACATAACCATAAAAAAACCCATAAAGAAAAATCTAACTCCTTAGCTGCTAAATGCTCCACCATGTTCACCAGTTGGTCTCTGACTGTGTCTGTCTGCTGTGTAGAGTGGGTTTATCAGAGCATTTTCACTAAAATCCGAGATTAAAATGCTCTGTAGAGCTGAAGGGAACTGTACTTTTCAGATTACACATGGTGATGCGAGCTACCCTTCATATTAAAAAACTGATTAGTGCATCTTTAAATCTGGAACAGGCAAGTAAATAAGATTAAAGATCTAACCAAGCAGTCGATGCCAAGTTTCAGAATTTTGCAGTTTTTTATCATTTGTATTAAAGACACAGATCTGACTGCACCAAAACAGCATCGATGTTCAGTAACCAGTCTATTATAAAGTCTATATTAGAATAACATTAGTTTTATATTTAAAATTCAGCTATTTGAAAATTTCTATGAAAATCAAATTGTCACATCCAACTATTCAAGCTTAATAGAAAAATCTTAAGTGTTTAAAATTATACATCTGAGTGTTTAACATATTTATTATTAAACAATAAAATGTTAATAAACATATCTGGAAAATGTTATTTGAATATATGCAAATATAGACCTGAACAAGCTTTCTAAGAGGCTACAGATTGATGGTTGTAATGGGGAAGGTTGGACTGATAGTCAAACATTTTCATTCAGCTCATCAGTGCTGAGTGTAGATTGCAAATCCATTCCCCCAAATCCAGTCCCTGAGCACAACCTCTTTTATGAACAGCAGAGGATGTGATTCCAAGATGAAACCATTTTTATCTGCATTATGATATTTGACTTTACTCATCAGGCTCACATGTTTTATTGTGGATCTTAACAATGGAATGCTGTAGTTATTGAACTCTTCCTGGTGATGTATATATGGAGGCTTAGATCAGTTATTTAGAGTTTTCACAAACTGTTATCTTGAGATTCTGGCTTAATTATCTCATTATGTTGAGATAACAGATGGTGCCAATACTTGTTTTTTTAAGCCTGCTATCTGGGGCTAATGATAAAATTGCAGTGTTGTTCTGACATATCAAACATTATTTTCTCTTGAGGACTTCTTTAATGTGCCAGTATCTCATTATTTTCAGGTAATTATTGTCTGCTGAAGTCATCTTCATCAGTGATTCCTCTCAGCTTTGACAGAAAGAGATGGACTAGAAGAAATCAGAGCAGAAATTCAGAATTATAAAGGGAGGAATCCTACACCTACACTAAAAACTAAATGACCACCACTTGTTCTCATAAGATGAGGATACTTAAGTGATGACCAAAACGACTTAAGTTATCATGGGGGGGCAGTACTAGGTGGCTGCAGACAGAGAAGCACTCCAGTCCCACTCAGTTACTGCAGCGCAGGCTTCTCAAAAAGGTGTGTGGCCAAAAATGAGTTAGTCTGGAAAGAGTGAAATGAGCAGTTCTAATGTGAGATTTACCTAAGATGATATGGAGGGATTTTATCTACCTGGGTGAGTTTTGATCTACCTAGGTAGACGGCTCAAGTAGAGATTATGTCTGGGAAATGCTGTAAAATAACTCAGCCTATGGCAGGATATCTGCAGCTGTAATTTCTGCCATGAATATGTTATATAAATATAATGGATGATACTTTCTGTATAATCTGTTCAACATAAAGAAACCAACAACCGATGTGAACAATAGTCAGTTCCAAAGAGCGAAAGTTGGTTTAGACCAAACCAGACCGGAAAACAGAGTGAGGGGTGGACTTAGCTTTATCAGCTGGACACAAACCTGACTGCAAATAAATGCTGATGTTGCTCTTTCTGTGCTGGATGTTTCAGTTAGCAACTGTTTTCTAACATGATTGTAACAGCTTTATTAGGGTCTAATATGTTAGGTGTAGTGTTTAAAGCTTATTCAACTACCCTCAAGTGGCCTAAGATTCAACAGCACTGCTTGAATAAATCATTTAAAGGGATCCTTATCAAAGATACTTTTCTGTATTTTTATAAAAAATGTGTATGAGCTGATATTAACCTAAAACTAACATTTTTGTCAGGCTTAAAACCTGTATCAGTCAGGCTACAGTATACATTTGTTCAGATTGACGTCAGCAAATAAAAAGGTGGTGTGTGTCAGTGGACTTTGTCATTGTTGACGATATCTGCATGAAAAGAAAAAGAATAAAGCATAATTGAATACAAATTGTTTCCAAACTTCCTAGAGGAGGGAATTACCAGCATTACCATGCAGATCCATTTGTACCTACTCTCATACAGAAACTGATCCTATGCAAATTCTCACTTTAGTTTTGGTGAAGCACATTTTGACTACCCATGCCTTGCTCACCTTTTGAAATGTTTTAAAGCAGTGTTTCTTGCTGCAACGTGAATACAGTTCACCTCAGTGGGCAGCATGTTTTACCCCAACAGAACTGACAAGAGTGTTAATTCTCCATGAGTGTTTTGTTTTGCCTCAGTTAGACAAATGTGTGGGTGCAGTTTGCATAGTGGCGTATTTCAATCAAGTTTATTTTGAGTGGTGTTCCCATTAAGTCTCCAAATGCACTTAAAGGGGTTTTGGATTACTTCAAAACCAGTGACAATCCTGCACCTATACCATGGAACATTTCAGATCAGCTGATTCATTAATGGCCTGACATCATGACCTCATGATTTGATGTCATGATATGATTGTGTGACATGTGGTGGATTAACAGAGCTACCTCATGATACCGATAACGTTCCCTGATGTCATCCATAGTTACAAATTGGGCTAATAGATAGGTTTGCACATCTTTATGATTGCTTTCATTGTAACACAAAGGACTGTAAACTCACATGTTGGTTATTGTTATCAGCATGCTCTGCACCCTTCCTGACCACTCTTCTCGTCAGTTTTCCAACACTATTACACAGACATGTCATCAAAAGGTTTAAACAAAAATCTCACCAAACTCCTAATGTGCTTTTGCACTGCTGAGATTCAAATAAACTGTGTACTCAGCAGTTTTCTCCACAAAATCTGCCTGCAACACGGCCCATTTACCTGGCACAAAGCGCAGCCTGCCGAGAGCCTGCACTCCACATGCTTTTGCAATGCGAGGCCTGTTCTCGGAGCCCAGAGGAATCTGTAAGAGATGATTTGAGAGCTCTTGAAAGCGTGGGCTGTTATTTCCAGGGGGGGAGCAGGGACTGGCTGCACACTCTGCAGAACTGCTGTGGCTTGACCTCTAAACAGGCAAACTTTCATTAGCAACACGTTCCTTGACAATGCCCAGCTCACCTTTTTGCACTCTCTCATTTTCTAGCCACAGATACCAGGATGGCGAGAGAGAGAGGTTTCACCCTTGAAGAATATTTTGCTTGAAATCAAACAAGATTTTGTGGTCGTTATATGTAACACCCACAGAAATACTGTGCAAGGTCCTCTCCAGTCTGCTGTGTGGGCATCTTGTAGTCATTATTCATTTTCCAAGTGTTATGTTAGTGCTTTGTGGGTCTGTGGTGTGTAGGTGAGGGGCTGCCAGAGAGCACTGTGCTTCTGAGAGCTCCCTTTTACAATCTAATGCTATCAGCCTCTGTGCCAGGATGGAATGTAATGTAGTTCTATAACTGCATGTAAAGTTTGTAGCCTCTTATGATGAACTGAGAAAAGAGCCTTTCTTAAACAACCGGTACCTATGCTGCCTTTTCTCTGAAAGAGAGAGTCAGATGCTATTTAAATTATTACATAATGTAAAGGAGGATATCAAAACCCTTACATGTTTACTTAAAGGAGCTATAAATGTTATCTAAATGTTTTTGCAGTGAATGTCACATATAAGACAGCTTTATAAATATTAATTTGTAATGTTTTTAGAGAGGAACTTTACATTTGTACATTTATGTACAGTCACTTGTACTATCTATTGAGAATCTTTAGTATTTATCTCAGTAGCAATTCTCTTCCATTTCTTTTAGATGAAATAGAATAATTGGATCTTCTAGACCAAAATAATATTTCGAAAAATCCAAAGAATAAAAAAAAAATGATGTCACCTTTTGTATAAGATGACATGTTCACTTCAACCTGGGCCATGCTTTCCTATTGAGATTTCAAAAATAGATATAAACATTGAACAATGTGAGGAATTTCATTCCTCTTGATCGCCACAGATGGTGAAAGTCCAGGTAGTATTTAGTGTCTCTCGTCATCATTCAGAACTCAGATGTATTTACATACATAACTGTTGTTTGAGGTTTTACTTTGAAAAGAAATCAATGTTTGGATTTAAATGCATTTTTGAATATTTAAAGCTGGTGTGTTCAGTTGAAAACCGAGTTTTAAACTGCACTTCAAACATCAGACAAAGCCTGTATCTTCTGCCCTGGCTTACTGACATGCTCTTCATCAAGACATGTACCCCTAGTAAATAGACATTGAGTGAAGTTTTTTCATCAAAAAACAAAAGTTATACCTAGATTTTTTTTGTTGTTGTTTAAACCCCTCTTTGAGAAAGTCAGTCCTATGGTTATGTTTGTATATTGTATATATGTATGTATGTACGTATATGTATATTATGTTTATCTTTGTCAAAAGAGGTAGAAGTTTTTCTGCATATGCACCAGGAGACCAGCATTTACTGAAATATAAAGGCAGATGTTTTGAAGCCCACCTCATGTACAGTTTAACATTTTTGGGGGGGTTACAATGAAGTCAAGCAGTATGTCCTTTATGTCACTTAGGTACATCCATTAACTTGAATTACATGTTGATTGCTTTTATTTTATGATCTTTAATTGGATAAAATCCCTAATGATTCTTTAAAAATAGAGAGGATCCTTAGCTCATATGCACATCAGACATAAAATCACCTCTGAGCAGAGTACATTCCCTGAAGCTTTAATGTTGTGGAAGTGATCTCTCCCTCTTGTAGATGTGAATGGTTTGATTATATCTCCTCCCTGAAGGAAGAGCATCAGGACAAGACATACACTTGTGATAACCCCACATCAGTGAGATGCAGTTCAGCTCAGAACAGTTCTGTTTGCATCCAATTCAGTGTCATCACGTGTGCTAGTCACAAATCCACTCTGTGCAAAGACAGACAATTGTGGTGTATTTTGGTGGAAAATAGTTCTCAGTGAAAATCTTCAGTGAGATTTGTGGATTATCTCTTTTTCTGTGATTGGCTTTTCAAAAAGCAGTTACAAACCACATGTCATAGAGCTTCATTGTATGTGGATGATTGGAGGAGTTTCAAAAAGAGCTGCAACTAACCATTATTTTTTATTATTGATTAGTATGTAGATTTTTTTTAAATATTATAGTTTACTTATAAAATGTAGACCATTTTGAAATTTTTTGCAGATTCGATACTAGTTCAGATTTTGGATGAGATGCTTTAGAAAATCAACCCTGAACACTGGTGATAAATCATCTATTGATCAGCTTATCACTGAATCGACCAATTGTTTCACATTCTATAGATTTCAGATAACCCAGATACATTAAACTGAGGAGCACAGTATTTCTCCCAATGTCCTGCCAGTATCTTTCTCCCCAGACAAAAGTATCAAGGGACTATTTTAAAAAATGACTGGCACCCTGCAGCCTGACATCTTCCATGAAGAATCAGTAGACGCATGGTTTACAATATTAAGATGACAAACAAGTGTGAACTACTGTCATTATGAGGCAGGTCCCTTGGTTATTTCTATAAGACTTAGATTCTTTGTGATTTTATCAGATGATGATAAAACATTTTCCTGTGTTGAGGGTTACAACAGGAAAAATCCCATGGCCTGAATATGCCTTTAATCTCCTCATCCACTTAAAATTTAAGTGGTAACACAATTAATTGGAAAACACAATTTTAAGGGAAACATTTTTTGTTTAAACACCAGGAAATGGCAGTTTCAGTTTTTCGCAATGTGTGCTGTGTTGCATCACTCTGTGATAAAGACTAGCAACGCACTTGTTTATATGTAAATGTTACAACTTTTCAGGAACTGCAGGAATAATTTGCGACATATCTGAATCTCGTTATTATTCTGTCTCATACGCATTATGACGGTGGTTCTCATTCTGCCAGGAATGAGGGAAGGTGAACTGAGCCTTTAACAATCATCAGTGTAGAGATAAGGAACCACTTTCCCCTTGGAGAGCACTCAGACTGATACGCCCCATCACTTCAGTCCTTTGGAAAAGCTAGGAAAGAGGAGAGCAGTAAAGGAAACTCCTCTACTCAGCGCCTCATTAAGACTGGGACAAGCTTATGAATACTTGAACTGAGAGAGAGAGAGTTATCAAGAGTGAGGTTAGGAGATAAAGTCTGTGAGGATTTAGGATATAGGAAATGTAAGAGTAAGCTGTTTATAGGGGGACTGGGCTACACTCTAACATTTATATGGAGAGCAGTAGCAACTGGCTGCATCTGTCACATGGCCCCAAGGGATTTTTTAAACCTAGTGTCCTTTGATCGAGGCCAAATAAGCTTTGCAGTTTTTACTTTGCTGCATTCACACATTGATAAAGTTAAATTTTCTTCTCTGATTAAACCTGTTTTCCTGCGTCCCTAATTCTTATGTTCTACAAAAGTATAAGTCCACTGCTAGTCCTGTTTGGATGTGTCTCGAACAGGACTAGCACTGTTATTGTCTAGGTGCTGCAAGTTCACATTTTACAGATGAAAATGTCAAACGCCAGTTCTGTTTGCAAAACACCACCTGATAACTTTGTTCAGCAAATCAGTGTGCAGTTTTTAGGTCACATGATGCATCATGGCCTTGACTCTTCACCTGGAGATGTGCTGTCTGAGCCGAAGTTACACATAAATTCCCTTTCAGAGTCATCTTAAATGATGGATCACTTAACAAAACTGAAGACTCTGCAACATTATCTCCTTCAGGATGTAAAAAGAAGAGGAAAGCTGAGGAGTAGCAAATAAAAAATTTCATAGTAGTCTGGGAAAAGTTAGTGCCATTGCTTGTAAACACAACTCTGAAAAGATTTTGGTGTCTGCACTGTCTACAGAGGAGTTAACCGAGATAAACTGAGTGCTTTACTCTACAGTGGATAAAGTAAAACAGGATAAAACTCTGTTGTCTTACATGACTATCATGTACTTACATGTACAAAGCATCATTATGAGCATTTTTTGTAAATATCGAATATTTTAAGTGTCTACGATTATGTTGTGGATAATTGTTTTTTAAATTTAATTTCAGATTATTTGCCTTTTATTTCTATTCAGTGTTCTGGGCTTTTGGTCTGTTAAGAACACCCCTCAATTTAAGGCACTTGATCATTATCTTGATTGTTATAATCCTTCACAACGACTCCCCAGCTGTGTCATCCTTCTCCCATTGCTCTGCTTTTACCTCATTTCTGTTTCTGTTTATAGCTCCCCTACTGTGTGGATATAAATGTGTGTAAAACTCCCTTCAACACAAGTCTTCCTTCCTCCTCAGTAAAAGGATAATTCCTCATTTTACTGAAACTGCCTCAAACCCATTGTACATTTGTAATTGTCTTTATTTGTTATCCTAGACACAAAGCGAACAACATACAGTACACTCTGTTATGTGTTTTTTCATGATGAAATCACAAACAGAAACAGATTGCTCTTCGGAATAGATAAGCAGTCATTTTGCTTTTAAATAAGAATCGTGCTGTGGGAAAACAGCCATCATAGTACAGCAGCATATTCTTGAGGCATTAGTTACCTTTGTTGATAGTGTAAGTGATGTATTCAGAGAACTCTTTATTTTTGTGGTGCTATTACAATTCAATATGGGCTGCAGTGCTGTAATGGTACTTTAAGAGGTGGATATAATATTTCCCACCCGGTCAATACTGGTGCCATAGTAGTACATTTCAAAACAATGAAACTAAAGACATAAGCGCTGCCAGGTGCAAGGTGGATAACGATGCCTAAAGTTTTTGTCAAAGTTCTAACCTGGATTTATGATTGTCTCAGGTCTTATATATTCTATAAGTTTATTCCAGCTCTGTGGTGCAGAGGAATGAAATGATCCCTCTTCTTGTTAGAAGTAGTTAAGATTAAAGGGGCTGTTGGCAGATGGCTGCCTGATGACCTGAACCATTGGAAGGAGGGGAATTGTAATAGTCAGAGATCTCTTGTGGTCTCAGGCCACAGACAAATTTATGGATGAGCAGCAGTAATTTTAAGTGTATTGTCTCCCACTTGCTGACATGTTCACATCTGATGACAGATTTGATCCTTCTGGACATGAAAAAATGATTGATAAAATAAAAATTCATTAGAAATATGAGGTGTACCATCCTATCATTTTATTGTTCTCAATATTAACAATCATGTTACTCTTGCTGTAATACAAATTACAAGCTACCTTGGAGGAATGGTGGTAGCACAAGTCTTTGTCTGATCATAGGCATCTACACAGTCAAGTCGTTTATAAAACTTAAAAAAGGTGTCAACATTACCATATTACCATATTATCTCTTACTATATAAGTCAGTTTTCCAATTCCAAATTGCAAGATATTTAAACATTTGGCTTGTAACAGACAGAAATTAATTAGTGTAGACGTTCCAGTATTTTAGTCCCCTTTAAAGACTTCTCTTCACAACAACATCTAGCGACAAATCTATGAAGTTTTTGGAAAAACCCTAGCTATTTTCTGTAGAAAAAAGTCACCAATATTTCCCCGTGAGCGTGAGGTCAGGATTTTCCCTTCACAAACTTCTGTCTCATTCAACTGCTGCCAGACAGTTGACACAGACATGAATGAGCCCCTAAAATTCACTCTTATCAATTTACAAGTCTTTAATTATGGTGCATTTTGTTTTTGTCAGAAAAAGTTGTATTGAAAAAAATCAAGATTTTAGCTGTTTAGAGCTGCACCTTGGAAATGCCTAGGAAGCGACTGCTGGTTAACACGTAGAATTAATGGGCCGTGTTTCAGTAAGTATTT